>CP025649.1:6655720-6717798 GCA_003576665.1 Ipomoea trifida | reverse complement strand
ATCTGTAGTTCATAATGTGTGAATCTGTAGTTCATAAGGTGTGAATCTATCACTATGTAACTGTGAATCTATAGTTGTATAAGTGTGAATCCAAACATGAATACTAAATTCGAAAAAAACCTGCAATCAAAGATGAATCCAAACATGAATCTACTGCCTCTGCCATCATTGAAGAAGAATTGCAAAGAAGAATTACGATGGTGAATGATAGAACTGCAATGATGAATCAAACAAAGGCGATGAATCGTTTTGCGAGAATTGCGGCGATGATGAATTGCGGCAATGGTGAATTCCGAGAATTGCGACGATGATGAATGACTGTAATGCGATGAATTGGCTTAGCAATGGTGAATGAGGCGATGATGAATTGCGGCGATGGTGAATTCCGAGAATTGCGACGATGATGAATGACTGGAGTGCGATGAATTGGATTAACAATGGTGAATGACTGGAGCGGCGATGATGAGTGACTGGAGCGGCAATGACGAATTGCTTAGCAATGGTGAAGGACTGGAGCGGCGATGATGAATGACTGGAGCGGCAATCGTGAAGGACTGGAGAGCGATGATGAACGGGACAACCAACTGCTGCCTCCGTTAACGCCGTTAATGAACAATTTTTTTTTTTAAATAGTAAAACGACGTCGTTTAAGGACCCAGGTGCACCTTGCAAGGTGCACCCGGGTCCACGGCATAAATTGCGGGTGCGCGTTGTGTGCACCAGACGCACCAAGTCGAATACTTAAGGAGAAGAAGAAGAAGAGAGGAGGTGGCGGCAGAGAATGCTATGGTACGGTGGCCATGATGGTGGCCTGGCTGTAGGGTTAGGAAAGAGAAGTGGAAGGCTGTGAGGGAGATAGGGATGGTGGCGATATATTGACTGTAATTTATTTTTTTTTAGAATTCAATAGACCTAAGACATCTGTTTCGTTTAAAAACTGACGTCTTAGGTGTTTAATTTTTTTTCCACATCTTTGCATTCTCAGAAGTACAACCTAACACTAAACTTTGAATTTTTTTAAAAAAAAATTAATACACTTATGACGTCGGTTTTTATATAAAAAAAAAAAAAAAAAAAAAAAAAAAAAACCACGTCATAGGTGTTTCATAATTTAAAAAAAAAAATATTATTTAGATATAGTTACTAAAAATAAAATTAATTTATATATACAACGTCGGTTTTGTAAATAACCGACGTCATATACTAATAATAATAAAATTCGAAAAATTAGTTATAGGATACGACGTCAGTTTTATATAAAACCGACGTCGTATATGGTATTCAGTTTTTTTATTTTTTAATAATTCATTTACGACATCGGTTATTATAAAAAAAGCGACGTTAAAAGTATTTTTTAAAAAAATTATAAATTATTTTATTGTTTTGACACCGGTTTTTACTAAAACTGACATTAAATAGTAGACGTTGAATGTTATTTTTGTAGTAGCGTCTCTTCAAACATTTCTTAATCTCTGCCTCTTGTGTGAGTGGCGGAGGCTGAGATTTATGAAAGTGAGTAGCCTTGACTCTATGCGTAGGTTGGCTTTTAATCTCAACAAGTGTTCTTGTAGAAAGTTCATATTAAAAGCTTTACCTTGTGTCCACAACCTTGATGACAGTCTGTTGCTTGGGAGTTTCTCATCCATAACATGTCCTCTTCATATCTACTAACATTATGATATTTTTGAAAGAAATGTAACTAGTAATCCCAAGGCAAAAACTGTTCCATCAGAAGTTTTTTCATTTTCCTCCATGTTTTCACTGAGCATTTTCCTTGTCTTGTTCTATTGTTCTGAATAGTGTTCCACCACGCAAGAGCTAGCTCTTCCACTCAGCATATGGCAATAAATATTACTTGCTTATTTTCAGGAACTTCAAACATGTTAGTGTAGTTATCAACTTCTGAACACCAATCCAAGAAGGCATTAGAATCTAAATATCTATTAAAAGTTGGTAGATCATGCTTTGGATGGTACTGGCTTTGCATTGGAAAATTTTGATGTTGAGTTTCATTCTCAGAATCATCACTATTATTATTTTGATCGAAGTGATTGTTCTGCTTGCCGACGTTGTCAAAGAGGACATTGGTTTGCATGATTTACAAGTACGTCTTTTTCATGGTGGCTTGAGGAGCTCCATTACCATTTATACAAAGTCTAATATTAGCAAGAAGATTGCGTATATCGAGTAGCTCACGATTTACATTTTCTTCTAGCCTTAGAAAATCTGCCCAAAGGGCATCCACTCCACGGCCACCGTCGTTGAATGGGTTGTTACCCTTGTTGTTGATACTACCTTGCACCATATTGGGTCGTGACAAGTGGAGATGGCTATGCCGCTATCTCGATTGTCGCCTAGGAACTTTGGCTCTGAATACCAACTGATGTAGGATAAGAGAAACAATGCCAACAAGTGACAAAGAAAGAAAACTCTCAAAGAACCAAATTAACTTAGAAACTTTCAAATTGTATTCAAAACTAAAGTTTCTGGATACAAAGTTGTTTAAATAGGAAACTAGAAAAATTGAAGAGTTGCAAAAATTAAAAACATGCATGGAAACTATAAAATCAACATAATGGGAATTGAAAATATAAATAATATTTAAAGCTAATCCAAATTTCCAATAAAAATAGCCACCAAAACTCAATATCTGATCTCTTAGACTTCGTTCCTGCATGTGACCATTGTACTGTTATTTCCTCAAATCATGTTCCGCATCATCAACCTAGAGTTGCCAGGTATATATGTATACTAATTCATTTCAAAATTATACTAATCCAAGACCATGTTTCTACATTTTGACAGATGAAATTATTAGTCACTAGTAGGACCATATTTAATTTTTAAGGCAAGGCCATTGCACCATTAGTTGAGCCAAAACTAACGACTACTTACTACGTTATTTTAGGTGGTGTACTTCTAAAGAATTTGGCGATGTAGCCCGTCATGTCTTAAAAGCATACAGGGATCAACTTTACAATATAAGAGACAACACTCATGTATGTATCAAGATGCTTATATTCTTATACACATAGTACTAATGAAAGTTGCAAACCACTTAATGTATTAATCATTCAATTGCATTTTTGAGTGCAGTTTAAATGGAGACCATGTGAAAACGGGTTGGATGAGTTACCAGATTATTGCAAAGCAGGGAAGCACGTTTAGATGATGAATTCTCCTCTGATTATGTATGAGATTGTAGAGTGACACTTACCGGATAGAATTTTCCATCAGTTTGGCAAATTCAGGCAGCCGCCACCGGCCAACTTCGACACCGGAGTAGACTTGCACAAGATTGATGGAAGAGGGAAAAGGGGCACAGACTGGAGCACTAGGCACATGAAATACTTGCTAGAATGGGAAAGGCGTGAAGAAATTATTGTGAATGCAGTGCCAGATGATGATAATGACCAAACGTAGTTAGAAGAATATGTGAGATGGTATAGCTTGATTGCACCCCAGAATTGAAGTTGTTTCAGAGTTTCAGTGCAAGGATGGTGCAGTATGTGTGCATCAATGCTGAAGGAAAGGCATACTCAAGTTAGTGAGGAAGTTTGAGTTAGTAATAAATATTATATTGTAACCATAGCTGCTTGTTGAATTGTGTGTCTCTTCTTGTTTTGCTGATGAGGAAATACCAAAATGGATTTCATCTTTGGTTACAGAAAATACGGGAGAAAATGAATTATTATTGTTACAGGAATGACAGTTGAATAGGGGAAAATGGAGGCTATATGGGAGAATTATATATATTCACTTAAAACTTCAGTATCATTGAGGACAAGGATCATGTTCTTGAGCTTAAATTTCAGTTTTTTTTTAGTTGTTTGACATACTGGTTTGATCTGCTCAATTTTTTTGTGTACGTTGTTGTTGTTGTTGTTGTTGTTGTTGTTGTTGTTGTTGTTGTTGTTGTTGTTGTTGTTGTTGTTGTTGTTGTTGTTGTTGTTGTTGTTGTTGTTGTTGTTGTTGTTGTTGTTATTATTATACAATAATATAAATATCTAAAATCTAAATAATATAAGATTTTAATATAAATTACTAATATTGGGCATGCATTGATTTTTGCGCATTGCATTATATTGCGCATAGAAAAATACTACTCCCTCTGTCCCATTTTACCTGTCTTACTTCCTTTTTAGTTTGTCCCAAAATGTTGTCCTCTTTCCAAAATTGAACATCACCATCATTCTACTTTTCCCAATTTATTCTTCTGACTTTTGCATTCTTTATTGCTTTTATTTCTAAAAGTGAAAAAGTGAAGGGTATAATTGGAAAGCACATTACCTTTACTCTAATTTATTGAAAAACGTGCAAAAAGCAAATGAGACATTCATTTAGTGCATGCCAATGATGTTCAATGTATTATCTTTCTAAGTGGTCTTAATCAATTAATGAGTTGGTTTATGCATTTTGGTGTTCAATTGATTTATCTTTCTAATGTCCAATTAAGCCAATTGGACAGTCTTGTGCTCATCAATGTATTATCTTTCTAACGGTGTTGGTTCCTATTCCATTTTGTAGCGCTTGAAACGAAGAAGATCTTGCTTGATATTTTCAACAAAAAAGTGTTGCAGCTGACACAATAATATTCCCAGCTTCTATAAGAAAGTAAGAGAAACGTTTTCCATGCTGCTATATGATACTCTGTGCTTCATTGCATACTATTCAGAAACCTGATGTTCTCCCAAATTTTAGTTCTTAATAATTTCATGCTTCCAAATAGTATGGCTTTAAAACTACTTTCCATAAAAGCAGAAAGTTGGAGGAACATATGGAGTTCTAAAGTGGTCCTAGAAATTAATCTAAATGTTGGAAAAAATAGCATAAAATGACATTTTTAGTGGCTATTTTGTGGTACAAATATATATGGGGTCCACTAATTCGGATTTGGGTCGGGTCAAAGTGGATTCGGGTTCGAGATTGGTATATGGTACGCACAAAACGGGTAATGGGTGAATGAGAAATTGATTCTCAAAGTTGACCCATTTGAGTTGTAAAAATGGTGGGAAAGCTTTGAAGTAAGCTTTTGTCCCACATTGATTTGAGAAGTGGGTTTGCACCACTATTTATACAAGAGCCTTTCTATGGCTTAGTGAATTGTATAGCATAGAGATTCTCTCTCGCGCAAGACTTGCCAAGGCTAACTAGAGGAAGACTTTAAGTAGAGGACTTAGTTTTAGTAAGTGGGAGACGGAGCCCCGTAATTGACACTACAGTTCATTCCAAAAGATACTGCCTTACATTTGTTTTGATATTATCGAATGAAATGTAACTGCTGCAGTGTATATAAACAGATACTGAATAACAGTTTCACTTTTGTGTTTTTATATTGTCGAATGAAACTATAGTTATATCAAAATGTAACTGCAGTTGTGTTGAAAGGTAACTGCAGTTGTGTTGAAATGTAACTGAAGTTGTGTTGAAATGTAACTGCAGTATATATGAAAAGAAAGTGAGTGGCGCGAATTCATCCGTATGTTTTCATTAATCAAAACAACGTCGTTTTGGGACCGCGGTCCACAATGCATTAATCAAACAAAATTAATAATGTTCAGAGTCATAATAATGCTCCCGTAATCAATAATTATGCCAAATTTATTCAGTTTTAACTTACCTAGTGTTCTAGTTTTGATGCTAAAGGCATGAATCCTTGTTTGGTCATTATTTTTACCAAGCTGGACCGGGTCACCAGGTAATACAAAAATAAAATATTTTTTTCTAGTTTAATATTATTTACTTCTTTATTGTAATAGTTTCTAATTTTATGTTCCCGTTTTTGTTATTGTTTTTTTTTTTTAATGAGTGGTGCCTATTCGACCATATTTAATTTTTAGGGAATAAAGCTATAATTTCCCAAACTCACGATTGAAGTAGAGAATGAGGTTACCACCAATTTGATGAGCATTACCCATGGTTGCCTTGCACATGCTTTGATAGGCAAAAACAACACTGCCCCAACACGAACATTACTTAAACCATGAAATCGTTAGCACTCTGCAAATCTCTTAAGTGGTCTAAGAAACATAGTCTCACCATGTTGCATTGTTCAACATGTTAGGAAATAAATTTACACTTAGTAATTGCATGATACGCAGTCAGACCATGCGTCGAACGTCTTCATGAGTTTGAATGCTCTGTCTGCAGTATCGGATTTTGTAGACATGTCATGATCAAATGAGAGGTGCTGAAAATTGAGTTAGGTGTTATCTCTGTATTTTAGAGAAGGATTTGAAGCTCTAAACCCAATTGGAGGACATGCAGCCAGTGTAACCTTTCATTTGACACATTGCACCATCATTGCCCAAATCTTGCACCCAACCACTTCACCAATGTAACTCCAATCTATCATTCAACACACATTAATTAAGCACAACTACTGAAACACAATTGTTCACGTACTCAACCTTTCATTTGACAATATACATATTTGTAGCGTATCACCATGGTTCATGTATAATGATTGTGTTAATCTCTTTAGGCCTGGCCTAACCGACCCACTCGACATCATCCTTTCCCCTAGTGGTGAAGAATTAACAGTAAACAAGCCTAAATTTTGGTGTGCAGTTCTAAGAATTGACAAATCCCACCAACTTGCAAAATTAAAATATCCAATCATGTAGGTAGTCTAATGAAAGATTTCTGTGACACCCCAACCTCACACAGGCTGAGATAGATAAAACTTAACACAACAGCTGCCTATCTCAACCAACAAATATAACATAGCGGAAGCGAATTTAAACTTAAGGGCGTCATGCCACATCTAGGTATAAAACATAGCCTAGATGCACAGGCTAACCATAAGGAACGAACTAAGCTGTCGTTCATAAAATAAAATAAATCCTCAAGTCATGATCAATAGTACCCAAATCACTAGTCAAGAGTATATAATATCTCAATGGCACACAGGCCCAAAAACCATAGTCTAAACATCATGAAAACTAAGTCTAAGCGTCCTCATAGATAAGCTCTAACGCGCTCGCGCTCAGACTACTCCATACCTGGAAAAACACGCAAAGAACCATTAGCAAAAGACTGCTAAGCAACCACCATTCACACCCGCAAGGAGATATAGATATACGTGAGCTTATAATTAGGTTTACACACCCATATAGAATATAAACACCAACAAACTGTTCAATAGTTCAAAACGGATACTCAACAACGATAAGCTTAACGAATCATAACCCAAGACTCATCCAAATAAAGCCAATATCCAATAACAAGAATACGATACAACGACAAATCCATAAGCAATGTTACCAACCGAACAACAACCAAAAGGAACCAACCAACCTCAACTAGAACAACAAGATATCAATCGAATAACACAAGGAACTCACGAACACATAACCAAGATAGAACTCCCAACAATAACCTCCAAAACTCATACCCAACACCATACTAACCCAACCACAGTCAAAAGTCAGAATCCAGAAATCTGGTACATAGGGGTAAAAAACCCAATCACAGGGACCGTAGTCCAATCACAGGGACCGAAGTCCAATCACAGGGGTAATGAACCCAATCACAGGGGCAAAAGCCCAATCACAGGGACCGAGGTCCAATCACAGGGGTAATCAACCTAATCACAGGGACCGGAGTCCAATCACAGGGGTAATGAACCCGAATATAGTCAATAGTAGCACAGTTAGTTCACCCAACAACCTCCAACGATACCAACAAAACCATCACCACATACTCATACTCCAACCAACAGAGTGTTCATCTCAACTATGAACACAAACCAACTCCCAGGTAATGAATTCAAGGAATTAATAGACCAAGAGTACAAAAGGGAAACCAAAAGACATGAATCAATCTCCAAGATATGGTAATAAATACCCAACAAAAGACATGAATAGATGCTCCAAAAACATGGTAGAATACTCAACAAAACAATCCAACAATGTTCAGAACAAAAAGGAAACAAACAGATAACAACATCCGAGAACAGTCTCTGGAAATCCAAATCCCAGAGAACTTGCGGAACACGGCGACGGAACACCGCCCACCGCCAGCCCTCTCCGCACGAAGGGGACGGAACCCCTCGGCGGACCACCTCCAACCGCCTTCCACTGCCGCCTTGGCCTTGCGGAACTCCCCAGCGGGTCACATTATTCCGCTAGGGACCTCCGCAAGGTCAATCCCTCTTCCCAGTTCCAGAATACTACCCAGACACGAATAAATCCATTTCCAGAGAGCAAAATCAGATCCAAATACACCAACATTGCATCAAATTAGAGGCCAAAAATATGGAAATCCAAACCATCATTGATCATAACAACACTAAGCAAAAGATCAAGATGAAATCCAACAAATACAACCAAAAATAGGGCTAAACAGCAAGAAATTTCAGGATTTCCAACACCAAGAATATCATATAGAATGAGAGTGTAAAAATAGATTTTGATGGACATAGTGGTTACCTCAAAGAGCTTTCTCCAATCCAACAAAGCCTCCAGCAAGCTCACAATGCCCCACCACCTTCTTGATCATCTTTTACCCAAAGAACCCCAAAAAGAACCACATAAGAATATGCAAAAAGACTAGCAAAACCATAAAATGCAAAGTAGATTCTTAGCTAGATGCACTTACCCAATCCTAGACAAGCTTAAAGAAGCAATCTTGACTTGAAAACTTGTAGGGAAATGAAGATCAAATTTTGGATGAATATTGAAGGGAAATGGCGTGGAAATGAATGAGTAGGGAGGAGAGGGAGTGAAAATCTTTAGGGAAATTTTATCTTGAGTATATATACTAAGATACATGTAATGTATTAGGGTGAAAGACTTTAGTATGGAATGGGCTCAATTATATATATATTGTATTACTTACAAGAATTAATATGTAGAAGATTAATGAATTGGACTAATGAAATCTTCCCCTTACAATCAAATAGATATATTGGATTAAAGAAGCCCATAGGATGTCTTAAGATCATTATAATATATATATTAGGAATTGGGCTATGTAAGAATAATTTAATTACAAGAATTGTAAGGATCCAAATTGAATAAAATCCCTTACAAGAATAAATTCAATTAATTGGGCTCTTGATTAGAATAATTAAATTAGGCTCAAGGAATATATATATATATATATATATATACATATATATATTAAATTGAAAGAACTAGCCCAATTAAAATTAATTAAATTGCCCAAGGAATTAATTAACTATCGAAAAGGCTTGAACGAATTTACGGGGTGTTACAATTTCTTTTTTGAATGAGTGAGTTTTGGGGATGAAGATGAACACCTTGGTTTGTCAAATATTGAAAATCTTCAAGGGTAATCTATGAGAGAGAAGATAAGGATAATTTTGGCTTTTAGAATAAGTTGGAATAAGCGAATTACCCTAACTATGATTCCTGTTATCTGATTAAATTTATTAAGTAAACATTTCGGTTTTTAGTTGTTCGGGTTCGGACAAATTTTATCAGATATTATCAGATTTCGGTTATGTTTCAAATTTTCAAACATTAAAAAAAATTAATCTAAGATCAATTGCAAAATTAAATTACAAGTTTAAATTACAAATGGCAAACTACAAATAAAAACTTACATAGTTGAAAAACAAAACTAAAACTACAATTCCTCAAAAAAACTGAAATTACATCAAATAATCTAGAAACAGGGCCCAAACATAGAGCCCAATAATCCACCAACAAACACTTCAGGGATGGTTATATCAACCCGCATATTCAATTATTGAGCACCGAATATATATCACATAGTGATTAAAGATATACAGAAACACAGGGGAGACACCAGTGGAGAAACACGCACCCAAGAGAATAAAGACAGGAACTGAGGTGAGGACAGGGGAGTGAGGAAAACATGAAGTAGAGAAGATAACCACTCAGAACATAGAAGACTAAGAAGAGCGGTGCTCAGAGCAAAGTCGAACATCGGAGAGATGAGAGAAATGCAGTTGGGGCTGCGCTCAAGATATGAGGTCTCAACTCTCAAACCGTCAAAATGATCATAATGGCTGAAACATTGGTAAATATGTATATATACAATACACTAAAACGACGTCATATGGATAACATCAAAACCCTACCCAAATTACTTTCGGATATTCAAGCGAGTCGGGTGTCCAAATACCCTACCCTACCGTATGGTAGCTATCGGATTTGGAGCGATTCGAATTCCCTCTATTCGGCCATCCGGTCAGGCGGGTGGGTCGGGTAGCTGAGATTTTGCACAGCCCTATCCAAAATTGGTCAAAACATGACTAATCAACCAATTTTCAAGCACTCAATTGCTATAAAATTCTTGCACCTAAATTTTCAAATTCTTCTCTTAAAAGAACACAAAAAGTATCCTCAAATTCTTTTAGGGAATCTTCAGTTGATGCACACACACAGCACCATCCTTGCACAAATCTTGCATTGAACTTCACAAGCTGCAAGTTTGTCAAATTCTGAATTTTTTTTTTGCCTGAAACACATGTCTGTACATACGACTTGCGTTTCTCTTATTTATTATGGTATATGACAAACGGAAGTGAAACTTTAGTCTTGATATACCTCCCTGACTCTTGACCACTTTGGCTACATGGTTGTTGTTGTTGCATTTGTGAGAGTAGATTGGCATGGTAGTGTTGCTTAGCTTGATACCGCTCATTCTTATTTTCCTCAGACTCAAAACCCTCTTTTCCTTCCCCATAAAATGCAGACTGAAGCTGTTGATGGTGACCTCTATGTTAATTAAAACCTTTATGCGCTTATAACTTGAATGCGGAAGCACAAATAATAATGAACCGCATGTAAATCAAATTAATCAACTAAACAATGTTCATGATTATGGATCTTTAATTAAAACAAGAATAAGGATAAAGACTTACTTGATTCCATTGGAGATGTAATCTCTAACCTGAATAATCAATCAAGAATGCTTCACCTCTCTGATATGTATGCCTTAATCACCTCCTGATGATACGGAGACTAGAAGACTCAGAGACCAGAAACCTATGATTGAAAAACCATATGATCCCTAGAGTTTTCCTGGGTATTTATAGATGTGATGAAAAACCCTCTTTAAAGAGGAATGAGAAACTTCCTTTAAGGAATATAAATCCCTTTAGGAATGTGAAACCTCCTTTTAGGAGAACCCATATCCTTTTGCCATTATACATCTTTTAACCCTTATATACTTAAATTTTAACAGAATGAGAGGGAGGGAATTTCACCCAGTAATTCCGCCTTTATACATCACTAATCATCAACGTGAGTCCTTATGGAATTACAACCTTTATTATATATAAATCAATGTGTAGGAAATAATTATTTCTAACAGTCTCCCACTTGATTCATATGAGCATGAAACCTTTATTATATGAATCAACGTTAGGAATAAATTATTTCTAACATTCTCCCACTTGATTCATATAAGCATAACTTTACATTTTCAATCCTTAATTTGAGCTCACTTAATATGAAAATGTAAAAGTCGGAACCTCATCGAACTTTACTAACCGAATCATGGCGGTTACAGGCCTGACATAGCGTCCTGCTCCCTTCCATGTATCACAGTTAATAAGAATTCGAACCATAATAATAAGATCAAAATCCGAAATAACCTTATTCCTTATGTCTTAACTAAATAAGACCAATGTTATCACTTCTGAATTATGCATAAATAAGTGATCAACATCAACAATAACAAAATCAAAACCTAAATAGATATCTAAGAGTATCAACATCCCAATGTGCTAATCAAACATAAATCCATACATGTATGGCAGGATTCACCATTATACAAGGACTTTACTAGTATGCCCATTCTACCAACATGGCCAATGAAGGTTTTGGGCGCCAATCCCTTAGTCAACGGATCTGCGATAACAAGATCAGTGCCAAAAATTGCATTATTGATACTCTTTTTGATTTTGTACCTTCTCCTTAACGGACAGAAATTCCAAATCCATGTACTTGGCACCTCTAGTATATCTGTCGTTCTTTGAGAAGAACACAGTTGCCGCATTATCACAATGAATCCTCAATGGTTTGGCTATAATATCGACAATGCCCAAACCAGAAATGAAATTGCGAAACCATGATGATTTGAATCTGTAGCCTCAAAGCATGCTACAAATTCTGCCTCCATAGTGGAAGGAGTAATGACAGACTCCTTCACACTTTTCCAAAATACTGCTTCACCAGCAAGTAGGAAAATATGTCCGAATGTGGAGTTTCTGTTATCCAAACATTCGCCATAGTCTGAGTCTGAATAACCTACAACCTTCAGGTTATTCTACCTTCTATATGTGAGCATGTGGTCCTTCGTGCCTTGTAATTATTGCAGGACCTTTTTTGCAGTTTACCAGTTTATACCTTTCTAAAACTTTGTTAATGTAAGCCTTCTGGGATAAACCTAAAATCCCTTGTGATCTATCATGAAACATTTCTATTCCAATCACAAATGAAGTCTCACCCTTATCCTTTATTTCAAAGTTCTTAGAAAGATATTTCTTAATGCCACTTCCTATTGAGTTTTCACTTGATCATCAACTTGAGTTTCAACCTCATCTTCATTTACAATAGCTTCCTTATGTGGAATTGGAGCATCTAGTTGCTGTTGTTCCAAAGTATTTCCATAAGGCTGCACTTGCAACAATAGGAACTACAGCAAGGAAAGGATCACTTGATGAAAATGGATCCATCAATGACTCCTTAATCTCAACATTACGAGCTCCCACACTCCCACGGACTTTGCTATTTTCAATGAAGCGAGCAATTATTACCAGACTCAACAATCCTCGTACTATGATTAGGACAATAAAACATGTATCCCTTAAACCTTTATGGATATCCAATGAAATTACCACTAATGGTTATGGAATCCAATTTATTTCATGTGAATTATATATCCTCACTTTACCTTGACAGCTCCAAATGTGAAGATGCCTCAAACTAGGTTTCCTTCCTATCCACAGTTCATAAGGTGTTTTAGAAACAACCTTACTAGGAACCCTGTTGAGTAAGTATGTTGTTATCTTTAATGCATACATTCACAATGAAACAGGCAATATACAGTTTATTAACCATACTCCTAACCATTTTCATAAAAGTACGATTTTGCCTATCAGAAGAGCCACATATATCTGTATGTATCAAGTAATCCCAAGCTTCTTGTGGCTGAGTGTTTTGATACATGTCTGACTTGCTATCTCCTTATGCAATCGACACATGCATCATTCCAGTCAATAAAATCCAATTGAGACAAAATTTCAACCTTAATAAGTCTCAATATCCTTTATTTGGATATATGACTAAGCCTTTTTACGCCACAAGAAAGTCAAAGATTCATTCGGTGCACTTCCTTTAACACTAACCTCACTCATAACATTAAACAAGGAATTAATAAAGTATGCATTAAGATTGAAACAATATAAAGTATCCAACAAAACACTATAACCACAAAAGGTGTTTTGATGATACAAAGAAAATATTCGTTTCCAATCTTAAGATTAAAACCCAATATGTCCAACCTAGATGCTGAAGCAAGATTTCTAGAACATTCTGGAACATATAGACAATTCTCAAGATCAAAGCAAAAGCATGTATCCAACTTAATGCTATAAGTTCCAATACCTTTAATTCTAGCTGTCATCTTGTTCACATGAAAAGAAACTTTTCATTTTCCCTTTGAGGTTGAAACATCAGAAAACCTTGCATAATGTTAGAAACATGTGTTGTAGCACCAGTGTCTAACCACCAAGTATTAGAAGGAACCTTAATAAAATTGAATTCAAAGCATACTGAAACTGAATGTATACTTCTCCTTTCCATCCAAGCTATCCTCTTCAGGCATTCAGCCTTCTTGTGCCCAGGTTTGTTACAGAAATAGCATTTATGCACTTTCTGAACGCACCTTGCACCTTCATAGGATGCTTGCCCTTCTTTTACTTTTAGACTTACTGCCATTATCACTGACATCATAACTGCCACTATTATAGCATGATGCAATAATGTTCACTGCAACCTTTTATCTCACATATCAATTGCCTTGAGTTAACAAACCTTTATTCAGACTATGATATATAAACCTTAAGTTTGTATTTAAATCTGCCTTTGGGTCAAATTTAAATACAATGTCAATTTACCGACATGCATCATTCACACATACTTGAATGAGATTATTCATCAAGTTCAAATTTAATATATAGGCCATCTTTGGACATGCGCTACATATTAACAAAACAGGAATCATAATCTCCTAAATTGTCATTAATCACATGTCTGATCCACCTTTGGGTGACCGTTAGAACCATGTGTTAATGATCACAAATGTTTATCAATCCTTAGTGTCATTCAATGATGCAAAATATCATGTGTATAATAAACATTTGTAAACATAAATAATTATTTAGCTATTACTTTGAGTGGGTCACTTTGGTGACTAACGCACTCGCCTTATGCTAATAATTCATTTATGTGAGTAAAACTTAATTTATGTTGTAAACATAAACATAAATAATGATTATTTAGCTATTTACCATGAGTGGGCCGCTTTGGCAACTAACACACTCGCCTTATGCTAATAAATCATTTATGCGAATAAACCTTAATTTATATGTCGTTCTATTATAACATATAAATTAAGAGTGGATCAAATCTCCATCCATAATTGATCCTTTATATATACACATGAGCCCAGAATTTAAAGCTAGTCCAAATACTTTAAACAAATAGTAAGGGCCCAAATTTATATATAATCCCTTATATTTTAAGCCCAAATTAAATGAGCCTAGAATTTAAAGCAAGTCCATAATACTTTAAATAACTCAAATAGACTCAAATTAATTGGTCCAACAAAATAATCAATCATTTTGTCTTTTCCTCTTCATACCTCCCACAGAGCCAGCCGAAAATCGGAGAAGCTCCACCGCATGCCCTCCGCCGGGAGAACCCAACTATGCCACCATAGTTGATTCAATTTAAATAGTTGATTCCAACATTCATACAAATAATCCAGCCATAGGAGTACACATGCATAATATTTTATTCCAAAATATGCTTATGTAAACAAGTCTTAATTTATATGTCGTTCTCTTATAACATATAATATATGATTAAACAAACCTTAATTTATATTTCATTCTCTTATAACATATAATATATGATTAATAGTGAGAAAACCATATACTACATAAATCTTATGCGATAACATGTAATATGTACAAAAACATATGAACATTACGTTTACGTACATAGCAACCATATATGTTGATCATACTGTTTTATTCCAAAACATGAAACATCAGACAACATGGTCATAACATATATGAAGATTCTAAAACTTGATATTGCCATCAATATAATATAATTAATCCATCATCAAAGAAAGAAAATTTCGATAGTGGGAATCCACGTATAGTACGTATACGAATTTACGGCATCGTGTAATCGAACAGATTTATCAACAACAAATGCAAAATTGATGTACCCACAATTAATCAAAATTTATAATTAAAAAAATCTCAAATACCATGAACCCTAATTTTAGTGATTAATCAATTTACAAGCAGGCTCTGATACCAAATGTTAATTAAAACCTTTATGCGCTTATAACTTGAATGCGGAAGCACAAATAATAATGAACCGCATGTTGATTATGGATCTTTAATTAAAACAAGAATAAGGATAAAGACTTACTTGATTCCATTGGAGATGTAATCTCTAACCTGAATAATCAATCAAGAATGCTTCACCTCTCTGATCTGTATGCCTTAATCACATCCTGATGATACGGAGACTAGAAGACTCAGAGACCAGAAACCTATGATTGAAAAATCATATGATCCCTAGAGTTTTCCTGGGTATTTATAGATGTGATGAAAAACCCTCTTTAAAGAGGAATGAGAAACTTCCTTTAAGGAATATAAATCCCTTTAGGAATGTGAAACCTCATTTTAGGAGAACCCATATCCTTTTGCCATTATACATCTTTTAACCCTTATATACTTAAATTTTAACAGAATGAGAGGGAGGGAATTTCACCCAGTAATTCCGCCTTTATACATCACTAATCATCAACGTGAGTCCTTATGGAATTACAACCTTTATTATATATAAATCAATGTTAGGAAATAATTATTTCTAACACTCTAACCCCAGCCTGATCCAGAAGCCTCTTGGTGTGCATCCTAACATGATGTTGGGAATTCACCTGAATGAGTTGTAGGCTGTTTAAGTACTGTGGAACAATACATTACGGAGACATTGGATGCAAGAAGCAAAGGGACGAAGAAGCCAACCAGAGATGACAAAGAAGTGGACATGCTTTGTTGGTCGTAGAAGAAGAAGTCGTACTTGCAATATATTAATTAATTAATTCTACTTAGTAGTTCAATGTTTTGTACTGAGTGGTTGGACCGCAGTGCTCAAAGACGGTCTTATCTTCGCACGGGGCTCTAAGCTCTGATTTTTTAAGTTACAACACATCACCAACTTGATTTAATATATTGTAGTAGTTTTCACATGCCTAAACTTTAATGCATAAAAATATTTATTTCAGCTTATGATGGACTTTCCAGTATTATATGAACTTTATTACTAGCATATATGACAGCATGGACTTTTTGTTTTCTCTGTTTTTTGTTACAGCTTGCGTTTGTCGTACGCTGTACGACTCCTGTACAAGAATACATACGAGAAACGCAAGTTCTCGTATTTGTACTGTGTTTGTCGTATTTTAGGTGAAAAAAAATTAGAAATTTGAAAATTTTAAGTAGACTTGCGTATACAAACAAGTTTTTCCTTCTTTTGTCCAAATTTTAAAAGTTGCCTAGTCCATTCCTCATGACGGAGGCACACCAACAAAAGTTTACCAATTTCAATCAAAAATCCCAATACACCAACAAATGCACACTCAACAACTTCAATTTTGATGCTAAAGGCATGGATCCTCGATCAGGATGGTGGATCGAGATGGTAATGACACAATGTGTAATTAGGCTATACAATATTCTAAGAGTTGGAGGCTATGCATTTGTGATTTTTTTTTGGAGTTTTAGTGGACCAAGCATGAGGTGAAGGAAAGATATCAATACTATTTTTTTTTTTTGAATACTATTGACCCTGTTACATGTAGTATCCGTCCATATACTTTCTCAACCTACTGAAGCCCAACAAAGTCAACATTGCCCGAAAAATGTAAGAAACGCCTGAGAGCTTTGTAATGGTTTTTTGTGGGGCCCACCAAAAGTAAACATTAAAAAGAGTCGTTTGGTGCGCGTTGTGTGCACCAGACACACATAGTCGAATGCGTAAACTTTTGTAAGGAATGGTATACCGTTCTATTGATCCTATTTGTAATTGTTTCAGTGATTAAATGAATCAGTTTCTTTATTAAAAAAAAAAGTAGTAGATATACTAAGCTTCAAAAGACTTTAAAAGTTGTGTATTCCCAATTGCATAAGTTTGGTTGACATTATTATTGTTAGGCTAAAGTGTCATCCCGTACCATGAACTATATCAGATTGTTCATGCCGCACCCTAGTCTTTCATTATATATATTTCGAGCCATCTACCATTAATTTTTTTTCGGCTAACATTTTTTACAGGTTTCCCACAGGTTACTGGTAATAATATACTGAAATATGGAATTTTTTATTTATTTTTTCTTTTTCTTTTTTCGTAGATAGCTGTCCCAAACCCACCAGGAATTTGGGTTTGACAATTTCTGCCGGCAAATTGATTTTGTGATCCTCTTTTGTAAGATGGGGCAATCACACCATGACTGATTTGAATCCAAAGCCTCCTGATATGCCAGCAGAAACAAGTGAAATGTTGTTCTCACCACCTGGTGGTTTGTGGACACCACCAAAGTAATCCCTAGATTGAACTTTTCAATAAGCAAATATGGCATGCCACCCATTTCTTTCAGCTTTGGCCTGCTAAGATGCTTCTCAGCAGACCCTGGACATCTCCCTTGAAAATGTCGTTGCCAGTCAACTCTGAAAACTTAGGGCCATGTATTTCTTTGTTGTTTTCACAACAGGTTCGTCACCAAACACGATATTGCTTTCGCCTCCCGTAGGATTAGAAACTTTGACAGACGTGCGGACATTACGACGAGCAGACTCACTCATAAATTTGTTTTTTTTTTTTTTTTTTTTTTTTTTTTTTTTTTTTTTTGTTTGTTTCCATTGAGCAAGCAACAATGGATGATTTAGGAGGAGCTTAAGAAGGATGACCAAATATGTGGTTTCCACTAATGAATTAAATCTGGTTTATTCCATTCGCAACTTGTTGAACTATATGCAATGATGTTCTATTACTCAAATTGCCATTAATTTATACCTTGAACAAGGTTTCCGTTTGTTCATACTATGAGCTTCCTCATCAGCGATCTTACCTCCAAACAGCACCTTACCGACTCTGTCAGAAGGTTGATGAGAAGTACAGGAGACTGAGCGAGATGCGTTGCCGGAGGCGAAGGAGGAGTCGGATGCCCGTGTCTCCGACTAGGTGAGTAGATTTGCGATGGAAGTGTGCGGCTTCAGAACAGGCAGTGTTCTCTCCGCCGTTGCTTTGGCGACTAAGGAGTTGCGGACTCATGTTGACTTTTTTTTTAAGTAATTAAAATTATTACATGGCTGCCACATCCGCTAAGAAACACATCAATAAGTAAAAATAAGTACCACATCAGCTAATAATCTGTGCCATGTCATCATAATAACTTGGAAACCTCTAAAAAATGCTAGACGAAAAAAAATAAATGGTTAGTGGCTCGAAATATATATTATGAAAGACTAGGGTGCAGCATGAACAATCTAACATAGTTCATGGTGTGGAATGAAACTTTAGCCTTATTATTATTATTATTAATAGGAAAAATTGCATTTTTCGTCCCAAAGTTATAAGGTAATTGTAAAATTTGTACATAAGTGTTAGTCATACTCACTTTTCGTCCCTAAGTTATCATTGAGGTTGCAATTTTCGTGCATTTACTAATAAAACATTATGGACGATATTTGCAATTTTAGTATAACTAAGGGACGAAAAAGAGTCATTTCCATTTTTGGTCCTATTGTTATTAGGGCATTGCCAATTTTAGTCCACTTCATTAATTTTTACCACATTGCGGCCAGTCTTATTTAGTCCTTGCCACTTTTAGTCCACCGTTAAAATTTTTGTCAAATAATCGTCCAAAACAAGGGCATTTTGGTCTTTTCATACTTTGATCATATCCTTTACCCTTTGTAGTGGTTTTCCTTGCACATTTTCATCCGATGAAGAGGTCCGGCGAAAGCCATGGCTTTGTAAAGTGGCTCACATGGCTTTCGTCGGACCTCTTCATTGGATGAAAATGTGTAGGAAAAACTACTGCAAAGGGTCAAGGAGATGACCAAAGCATGAAAATACCAAAAATACCCTTGTTTTGGACAGTCATTTGACAAAAATTTTAACGGTGGACTAAAAGTGGCAAGAACTAAATAAAAATGGCCGCAATGTGGCAAAAATTAATGAAGTGGACTAAAATTGGCAATGCATCAATAATAGTAGGACCAAAAATGGAAATCACTCGACGAAAAATAAGTATGATAATGGCAAAAAGTACAACGTTTAGGGACGAAAAGTGAGCTTGATCAACACTCATGTATGAATTCTACGATTACCCTATAATTTAGGGATGAAAAGTGTAATATTTCCCTTATTGTTGTTGTTGTTGTTGTTGTTATAAAATGCTACTTTGAAAAAGAAACGCAAATTATATCGTGGACCGCGGTCCCAAAACGACGTCGTTTTGATTAATGAAAACAGACGGATGAATTCGCGCCACTCACTTTCTTTTCATATATACTGCAGTTACATTTTAACACAACTTCAGTTACATTTCAACACAACTGCAGTTACATTTCAACACAATTGCAGTTACATTTTGATATAACTACAGTTTCATTCGATAATATAAAAACACAAAAGTGAAACTGTTATTCAGTATCTGTTCATATACACTGCAGTTACATTTCAACACAACTACAGTTTCATTCGATAATATCAAACAAAAATGTGAAACTGTTATTCAGTATCTTTTCATATACACTGCAGTTACATTTCAACACAACTACAGTTACATTTTGATATAACTACAGTTTCATTCGATAATATCAAAACAAATGTATGGCAATATCTTTTGGAATGAATTGTAGTGTCAATTACGGGGCTCCGTCTCTCACTTACTAAAACGACGTCGTTTTGGAACATTGTGGACCGCGGTTCACGATATAAGAACTGAAAAAGAAAATACCCACCACCCGTCCTTTGTAAGATTGCACAAGATATTGTAAGATTCGCAACCTAAATAGAGGGAATAAAAAAGGTATAGTTGGAATTTAAATAGAAAAGAAAAAAATATTCTGCGTGCTTAGCAATCTTACGTGGATGTTGGAATAATTGGGTAGATGATGAGTTAAGATAGACCAAGTCAATGGAGCAAAATTGAAAAAGGTGTAGTGGGAAAAAGACCATTTCAATACTCATTAAAGAATTGAAATTGAAGTCAATGGCTCCATGGGACAACATGTATTTGATTATTGCATTTTCTAAGCTGTAGGCAAGCTGCAACACGGGCTTTTGTAGCTCTTTAAATTTTTAGTTAATAGCTCGTAAGGCATTCTGCTAGAAAATCTAGATAGATAGTATACTCAATTTCAATTATGGCATCATCATCTTCTTCTTCATCATATGCTCGCACATATGATGTTTTCTTGAGTTTTAAAGGTGAGACACGAGGATCCTTTTCTGATCATCTCTATGCAGATTTGAAGCGGGCTGGGATTAACACTTTTAGAGATGATGAATCGATTCGAAGAGGCGAGGATATTTCTGTTGAGCTGTCTAAGGCCATAGAGGAGTCAAGGATATCTATCATCATATTCTCCAAAGACTATGCCGGATCTAGATGGTGTCTAGATGAGCTCGTGAAGATCATGGAATGTAAACAGAAGTTGAACCAAGTTGTTTATCCTATATTTTACGATGTTGGTGTTGGGAAAAACCATTCAACAATGAAGGCTTTGTGACATCCTATTTGTTTGCACTTTTTTAGTTTTCCTATTTTTATGGATCAAAGTCTGAATTCAATGTTCCTTGTCCGCAAGTCTTGAGACATGGTCATGTTCAAGATCCATATTTTCTTATTTTCAGCTGCTTGTGTGGTCTAAACACTAGAGTTTGTTGAAGCCTTGCAGTATAAATGCATTTTGAGGAGAGACGGACAAGACACACAGCTTTCTTCCATTCTCATTCTTTTGTAGCTTTTACAGTCTGAGCACAATATTAAAATCTGTGTTGCCTGTCGAAAGCTTGCCGGCCCGTCACCGGAAATATTAAGCTTTTAAGGTAGTGTTTGTTCGACACGCCACAGATCATTGTTGCTTGTCCTTTCTAATTCCAGTTCGCATAAACCTACAAACCAATCTTGTATTTCTCATATATACATGCATACTGCTACGTTCCTGTTATTGAGTTCCTGGTGAGTGGTGAAGCAGCAGCAAATTGTCCAACAGTTAAAAGCTTAATACTTTCCTGTCCTTGCTTCATCAACAATGTCGACATTAGCTACTAAGTCCATCGTGGATTTTATAGCATTAACAATTAAAAGCTAATTCACAATATAGTGTTTGCCTTCATGAACAAGCTAGCCTGGTGTTGGTCTCTCCATTCGAAGTCCTTTAAAAATTGTTGTGTTGCGTTTATGTCCTTGTTCCTGTCGTGTTGCAGAGATGTCTGTGAAAATGAGCCGCCGTTTAGTCAAAGTTTTGTCTTTGGCAGTTGTTTTCTTCTCCTCGACCATCGGAGCTTCGTGGTGTTCAATCAAAATATTATAGGTTCAGTCATGCATGGCGTGAAAGGCATAGAGACTGGTCAAAATACAATTATTGTTGGGATGAGGAGTGCTCCAATAAAACAAGTATGGCAACAGGAGTGAAGAATGGGTCTAATACTTCCTCTCTAATAAGCTAAGTATATTAATGCTTTAATCTTATATTAATGAGTGTGCATGGTAATTCGTCAATGAGTATTAGAAGTGCATCCATGCATTTTTAAATTTATCATTATATTGCACTTCAAAAATATTACTGTGGGTATGCATTAATTATTGTGTTCATCTCACTGCATACAAATATGAAGTATTACTATGTACATAACTTATTAAGAAGCATTAGTTCTTGAGCTTAGAATTTTAATATTATTATATGGTGTTCCTTGTATCAAAAAAAAAAATTATATATATGCATATGTATATATTGCATGGGTAGATTACACTGGAACTCACCTGAGTTGATGACTAGTTCTCTTGATGTGTAGTAAAATTTGGGGTTTGGATCTCTAGATCTTTTGTTCAAAAGCCATATTCTTTAATTTGCTAAAAAGTCAAGAAATTGTGGTTGAATATTGTTTGTGTTAGATAATTGAGGAACACAATTTTATCATACATATGAGTAATTTATTAGTGGGTGCTATTTCTTCTTTCAAAATTAAATATGCATATAATTTGTAGTCACATGTTTTTAAATATTTGATTCATGTGTTGAAATTATTTGTATATATATAAGTGGGGACTATGTGTTCTTTTGATAATAAATATGAAATTGTATTATTTTTGCATTATATCAATGCTATGTATGAATTATGAGTTTCCTCAAGTGAAGGAAAAATGGTGAAGTTGAATCAACTTTAGCTATTATATGTTGAATTCACCTTGTTGATATTTATGAGGATAAATTATTATTTAACAAATACCAGTATGAATATATTCTTTGCATATCATATTAATTTCTTTCAAGAATATCATGCGAAACTTGTGACTATGTTATGTTGTTCAACTTGAAGTAGCATGCAAACAACATTATATTTTGTGTCTTACTGCCCAACATTTATTATTATTTAAAACCTTAATTTAGTCATCTTGAAGACTTATAATGGGAAATCTTAGTGGGTTGAAGTAACCAATTTGGTTGAAATATATTACACTACTGAATGTGTATTAACCAAGTGCAGAGTTGATATAAAGTTTGCATAGCCGCTCAGTCTACTAAGGAGCCAATGTTGGGCACCAAATTCTAATATGGGTAAGAGATCAAGTACATTTGAGAAAAAGTATTTGTAGTGATGCATTGTGGGGGGTAATTAACTCCTTATATTTCCTTTCTATAAATCTCTATGTGGTACCGAGAATAATTGTAAAAAGGAGAGTTTCATGTTAAGCATGAATCTCAAGGAAATTGGTAAATCTTCCTAAAGGATACAAACCAATTGGTTGCAAATAGATTTTCAAAGAATATTAAGACCATATGGGTCTATTGAAAGGCTCAAGGCCAGACTTGTAGCTAAAGGCTACACACATAAAGATTTGGTGAAGACTATTTTTATACATATCCACCTGTAACAAAAATAAAAAATAAAAAATAAAAATTGCAATAGTTCGTACTTTGTTTGTTCTAGCTTCTTTAAACATGTTGATAGTTCACCAAATGGATGTGAAAACAACATCTCTCAATCGTGATTTGGAAGAAGAAATCTACATAGAGCAGCCTCCTAGATGTGTTGATCTTGGCTAGGAAGGAAAAGGTATGTAGACTCAAAAATCTCTATGTGGCTTGAAACAAGTTCCTAAGCAGTGGTACGAAAAAAGTTTCATAGAACTTTTTTAGACCTATGTCGTTATACTTTTAATCAGTCAGATGCGTGCTTATAAACATACTAAAGAGATTGAGTCTAAAGTTGTGATCATATGTCTCTATGTAGATGGTATGTTGGATTTTAGTTCAAACATTGATAAAATCAATGAGACTAAACGAACACTTTATGCCAAATTTGATATGAAGGATTTGGGTGAAATCGATGTTAACTTAGAGTGAAAGTCTCGAAACTGACAATGGTTACCTTTTGTCACAAAGTCATTATACAGAGAAATTATCAAAGAAGTTTGACAGCCTTGATATAATCTCGGCTAAAACCCCATATGATCCAAGTATCATATTGTCCAAAAATATGGAGATAGGTGTATCTCAAGATGAGTATGCACAATAATTGAAAGTCTAGTGTTTTTTTAATTACACTAGACTTGATATTGCTTTTGTAGTGAATAAACTTAGTCTCTATACACATGACCCAAGTGAATTACACTGAAAAGCACTGAAATGAGTGTTTCAATACCTTAGAGGTACCATAAACTGAGGTCTTAACTATACAGGATTTCCAACAGTACTAAGGGGGTTTTGAAATGCAAATGGGGTAAATGGCTTCGAGGATGTTAGCCCCACTAATAGATATGTGTTCATAATGTGCGGAGCAGCATATCATGGAAGTTGACTAAACAATCTTACATAGCTAGATCAACTATGGAAGCAGAGTTCATAGCACTTGATCTAGCAAACCAATTAGTAGAGTGGCTAAGAAACTTATTGGCAGATGTGCCATTGTGATTTGTGGGGGTGTTCAACACCCTCAGTGCTCATTCATTGTGATTCACACACTGCCATTGGTGTTGCAAAAAATAGTGTCTACAATGGGAGAGAAGACACATAAGAGTCAGACATGAGTCTTTATGGCAATTAAATACTAACGGGGTAATCACAATAATGGAATACGTGAAGTTCGAGAGGAATATTGCAGATCCTCTCACAAAAGGTTTAAACTGAAAGGCCGTCCTTGAAATATCAAGGGAGATGGGTTTAAAACCTGTGAGGTAAGGAATTCATGATGGACACCACTAAGGTGGTCAAACGAAATCATGGAAAGACTTACACTTAACTTATGAAATAAATGGTCATAATTCACTCTGTAGCCTGTAATGGGTGGTTTATGCTGAGATAGACTTGACAGAGTTAAAGTCTAAAATGAGATAGACTTGATAGAGTTAAAGTCTAATTTGAGATAGACTTGACGGATTTGAAAGGTCTACATTGAGGTAGACATGACGGGAGTTTGTTAAAGTTGATGTGTGCATTAGAGTTCAAAATTTCTCTGACCAATGAGTTCAAGATTTATATCACTCTTGGAAAGAAAGTTACTCAATGTCACTATGTGTTAGTTCAAGATTTCATTCACTAACATTAATGTCAACTTTGTGAGGTGCTCAGACATGCGTTTATCGAGCCTTCATTTTGAATGGGTGGGGGATTGTTGGGAAAAACCATTCAACAATGAAGGCTTTGTGACATCCTATATTTGTTTGCACTTTTTTAGTTTTCCTATTTTTATGGATCAAAGTCTGAATTCAATGTTCCTTGTCCGCAAGTCTTGAGACATGGTCATGTTCAAGATCCATATTTCCTTATTTTCAGCTGCTTGTGTGGTCTAAACACTAGTATTTGTTGAAGCCTTGCAGTATAAATGCATTTTGAGGAGAGACGGACAAGACACACACTTTCTTCCATTCTCATTCTTTTGTAGCTTTTACAGTCTGAGCACAATATTAAAATCTGTGTTGCCTGTCGAAAGCTTGCCGGCCCGTCACCGGAAATATTAAGCTTTTAAGGTAGTGTTTGTTTGACACGCCACAGATCATTGTTGCTTGTCCTTTCTAATTCCAGTTCGCATAAACCTACAAACCAATCTTGTATTTCTCATATATACATGCATACTGCTACGTTCCTGTTATTGAGTTCCTGGTGAGTGGTGAAGCAGCAGCAAATTGTCCAACAGTTGATCCTTCGGAGGTTTGAAAACAAACTGGCATGTTTGGTGATGCATTGACCCTACATAAAGAACGATTTGGGGATCAAAAAGTTAATGAGTGGAAAGTTGCACTCACTGCAGCTGCTAATTTGTCTGGATGGGATTTACAAACCGTGGAAAATCGGTAATCCTAAATCTTTTCAATTTTCTTCTATTTTGGATATTTGTCACAATCTAACACACTTACTCATATAGTAAATTCATATTTATGGTAATTTTTTAAATAAAAAATTTAAAAATATATAATTGGAGAAGAATCTGCATCTGCTTTTAATTAATTTTTGCTTGTAGGTTCTGAACATAAATCTGTATTTGAAAATCGAATTTTATGTAGAACTTTAATTTGTATCCACGGATCAGTAATGAGCTGTTTTTTTGTATGCATGAATTATATTCACATCTTAATTTTGTGCTTTTTTACTTTTTCAGTTTTTTAAATATGGCATAAATTTAAAATGTGATCAGGTATGAGTCAAAGTTCATTGAGGCAATTACTGAAGATGTGCTAAGGGTGCTGAATTTTATGCCCATGAATGTTGCAAAGCATCCTGTTGGAATTAATTCTCGTGTTCAAGATATACTTAATTTATTACAAACTCAAAGAAATGATAGTGTTCGAATGATTAGAATTTTTGGCATGGGTGGTGTGGGAAAATCAACCCTTGCTAATAAAGCCATATACAATCATTTGATCATGAATTGTCATGGGTTTGAAGGTAGTTGCTTTATTGCAAATATTAGACAAGAAGTTTCTAATAAGGGACACAAAGGACTAGTTGGTTTACAAGAAATGCTTCTTCGCAAAACACTCAAGAGAAAGATGTTTGAAATTGATAACGTTGATCAAGGAATAAGTTTAATTGAAAGAAGATTGCAGTCAAAAAAGGTTCTTATTGTTCTTGATGACATAGACCACATAACTCAACTACAATCATTAGGACAACGGAATTTGTTTGGTTCAGGTAGTACAATTATACTAACAACTAGATATGCTCACATGTTGAGTGACCTTGGGGCACAAGAGAAGTACCTGGTTAAAACATTAAGCATTGATGATTCGTTGCAACTCTTATGTTGGCATGCTTTTGGAGTTCATGTACCATTAGAGGAGAATAATAAATTATACAAAAGGATAGCAAGTTATTGTGGTGGACTTCCATTAGCACTTACAATTATAGGTTCTCATTTGCGTGGAAGATCTGTGCAAGAGTGGTTCGAAGATGCTGAAGAAGCAATCCTCATGAAGATGTTCAAAAAATTCTTAAAATAAGTTATGATGCACTTGATGATGATACTAAGAACATCTTTCTTGATATTGCTTGTTTTTTTGTTGGGCATGACAAAAAGGGCACTGCTATGATATTGAAAGCTTGTGGTTTTCATGCTGAAAGTGGAATAAGAAGTTTGATAGAAAGATGTTTGTTAGCAATACATGGTGGTGGAGAATCTGACAGGCTTGAGATGCATGATTTAGTACCGGATATGGGAAGAGAAATTGTTCGAAAGAAATCTCCAAAACATCCTGACCAACAAAGTAGATTGATTGAACCAAATGATGTCTTTGATGTTCTTGAAGGCAACAAGGTAAACCATTTCTTTTCTATTTGAGTCATTAATCTAGTTAATTCATTTGCTAGTAATATTTAGTTTTATTAAAGTATTAAAGATTTTAGAATATCTAAAATATTGCAATATAAAATTCTTTATTTTAGGGCACGGAAGCAATTGAAGGAGTGCTTGTAAATTCAGACGTCCTAAAGAATGTGGTTTTGAATACCAAAGTATTCACAATGATGATAAATGTAAGAATACTTATAATGAATGGTGTGCTTCTTAAAGGATCTTTTAAATATTTGCCCAATACGCTTAGGCTATTTAGATTGCATAAGTCATTTGAGCCGCATATCATCTGATTTTCGCTTTGAGAAACTTGTTGATCTGAGTTAGACTTGGAAGGTAGCAATATTGAAGAATTTCAACCTAACATGCAGGTTAGTATGCCTAATATAATGTTTCTTTTATCTTTACATATTTCCTAAGAACTTTGACTATAAAAATAGAAACTGATTAAATCTTCTACTACTGTATTTCCCCAGCATTTTAGGTGCTTGAAGATCGTAAAGTTTGATAGGTGTAAACAACTTAAGAAAATGCCGGACTTCACTGGGGCAGAGAATCTCAAGATATTATCATTCAAATCTTGTTCGAATTTGGTAAAGGTGCACCCATCAATTGGAATTTTGGAAAACCTTGTTAAGCTAGATCTCATGGAATGCATGAAAGTGAAGGAGCTTCCAAATAGCATTTGCGATTTAAAATCACTCTTGAGATTTTAAGTTTGCGTGGTTGTGAATAGCTGAAGGAGCTTCCACTTGAGTTGGAAAAATTAGAGCAACTAATAGAATTAGATGCTGATGGAACAGCAGTCTCACATATACCCTTTCTTTGGGATGTTTGAGAAATCTACAAGACACTCTACATGTGGTCACACAACAAGGGGTTAGTTCAATCAAAATCAAAACCTCAACTTCTTCAACTTTTCACAAGAAGAAATCCTAGTGATCCAGGTGGTTTTGTTCCACCTTCATTTGAGAATTTATGCTCCTTGAAACATCTAATTGTGTCTTACAACTATCTGGGTGAGGTAGATCTTGGGACCTCTCTTGGGAGTCTAAGCTCATTGGAAAATTTAGATTTATCAGGAAGAGGTTATAATCTTCAAAGCTTACCTTTCGGCCTTTCTCATCTTTCCAATTTGACAAGCTAAGGCTCTATTTTAATCTACTCTCCCCAGAAAATTGTGTTTCATTGGAAAAAAATAGCAGATATGTCAAACTTGAAACAACTTAGAGAGTTGAACTTTGAGAATTGCAAAAGTTTGATATTTTTCCTCGGCCTTGATAATGCGGACAAGGCCACTCGTCTTTACTTGTTTAACGACGAGGTTCTGCTTTTTCTCCCTAAACCTTCGTTTGTTTTAAATAAAAAAAACCCAGTCTCATATTTCAGAATCTCCATCTTTGATTGTAGTCAAAATATTCATCTTTTTCATATCTACGTAGTTTGCATTGTTGGTTGTTCGTCTATGTATTCGACACTGTTTTTAGGTAAGGAGATACCACACGCCTAGTATCACAAAAAAAAAAAAAATAAAAAAAAATAAAATTAAAACAGATATGATGATCCTATTTAAGGGAAATGACGTCAGATTTGTATAAAAAAAGAAATGACATCGTTTCTTTTTTTTTTTTTTTTTTTAAAGGGAAATGACGTCTAATTTGTATATAAATCCGACGTGGTTTCATTTTTTTTAAAGAAAAAAAATTTAATACACTAACGACGTAGGTTGTTTTTTTTTTTTTTTTTTTTTTTTTTTTTTTTTTTTTTTAACAAAATACATCGTCGATTTTTAAAAATTGACACTTTAAGATTTATTAACCATGTTGACTAGAACAATGTAAAAAAAAAAAAAATTGACAGTAAAAGAATTTTTCGTAGTAGTGCTAACAAATCGACATAGAGTTTTCCAGTATATACATTTATTAGTTGGGTCACACTTGTGTGAGACCGTCTCACGGATCCTTATTCGTGAAACATGTCGGGTCGGGTCAAAACACCATGCGAATGTCATACTTATATATGTAAATGTCATACTTATATGTTCAAATATAACACTAATCAAGAATACAGTTTTTGTTACTTATAAGAGAAAAAGTAATACATCCTATATATAAAAAAGCAAGATGTTTTTGGCCAAAAAATTTTGGCTCCAATTCCCGCTCAAAACATCCGACGTCGTTTCATACAATTCGATTGGTTAAAGGTCATCTGTTAAAGCTTATTTATGTTTACACGGTTTATTTGAAATGGAGACTCTTCGATTCTATCATTTATTTGTATAAAAGATTGTGTCTATTACGTTTCCGATCGTATTCATTAATGGGCATAAACTCATTCGACTGTTATATGCGACTTCTTAGTTATCGGAGAGTTTGCATTTATGGGTTTAATCCAATTACAATCATTAATAGGACTCTAAAGCCTTGGCTATAAAAGGACTCTAATCTCAGTGGATTCACGTCACTTGAATTATAAATCAATCGAAACACTTCACTGCAAATTAGACTACCAGAATGGCACCTATGTACATCTTGGCAACTCAGATTTCTCCAATGAGAACGACTTGCGCATTGAAGTTGAGATGCATACGCACTTACGAGGTTAGGGAACGGAGGTCCAGTGAAGTTGTGAAGTGCCGTGAGTGTGTCTTCCATGATATTGAGGTAAAGATTTAACCTGTAAAATGCAGTTCTAAATATATTAGTTTGATATACAGCAAATTTATATAATAGTTGTTGAATTTTTTTATTTTTCTCATTGTAGGGTAATGTGTTACATGCTCACATACCACGCGAGCATGTGGTTAAATTTCAAAACCAGTTCGTGGAAGGAAAAGTTTATTGTCTTAAAAATTTTCTTGTGGTCACTAATTTCTATACTTATAAGACAAGTAACAACAAATTTATGGTGAAATTTAACTACTCTACGATTGTCAAAAAATACAAGAATATAAATTTTCCTAGGCATATGTTTCGTCTCAAAAGCTTTAAAGATTTGAAAGCTGCTGACCAGGTTGATGAAAAAGAACTCATTGGTAAGTAATGGAATCTGATTTCTATACTAATAATTTCAACAAGATACATTTATCTACATGCTATGCTAACATACAATCTTTGAAGATGTCATTGGAAGGATTGTTGAAATCTATTCACCTATAGAAAAGGTGATTGCTGGAAGACCTTCTAGGTTAATTGATTTCCTAATAGAGGATGCCAAGTAAGTTATACAACTTATATTTTTTTGGTTTTTTTTCCTAAGGTTTTTGTTTTTTTCACACTGTTTTCTTTTTGCAATTACAGTGGTGATGAAATGAAGTGCACCGTTTGTGACGACCATGTTGATAAGGTCGACTCTTGGTATAAAAAAAGTGTGAATCTTCATGTGATTGTTTTAATGCAATTCTGTAGGGTAAAAAGTGGTTACAACAGTAAGTACCCATAAAAGCTTGTGTTTATCACTTACTGTTTACTGAATGCTAAATCAGTTTATTTTTAAAAGCTGGTGAAACTAAAATCTCAAGCTCCTATGATGCAACTCAAGTATTTATCAATGAAGACATTCCTGAAATCCATGAATTTAGGGACAGGTAAAAGATAAATCCTAAACTTTGAGTTTCATAGAAGACTCCTACCATAAGCTCTAAGAATTAGTAAGTTCAGTTTTTTCCTATTATAGAATATGTGGTGAGAAGACTCCTTTGCGTAGTATTTGTTCTATGACTAGCCTGTCTGCTGCAAACACTCTTGACACATTCAACAGTGGTTCTATGATTATGAGTACCATTACTGATGTCTATGACAAGAAACAGGTATACTCCTTATTCTAATATACCTGTTAACAAATTTTACATGTACTGCTTTTAATTTTTTTTTTTTTATATAGTACGGTGACTATTGGGTTGTTGCCAAGGTAGTGGGGATAGAAGGTGGTTTGGACTGGTGTTATAACTCATGCAAGACGCAAGGTTGCAGCAAAAAACTGACCTTAAATACTAAGGGCTTCTATGATTGCTACAAGTGTAATAGGACATGGGCTGAAGGAACCTTAAGATATAGGATTAAAGTGAGGGTTGTTGATAGGAATGGTAATGCACCATTCCTAATCTGGGACCGTGAGTGCAGGGAATTGATAGGTATGTCAGCAGCTGATCTGAGAGATAAATATCCACAGGTATGCCACTTTTACCTATTAAATGTCCCTACATAACCAAGTATGAACAATTTTTTAAAATTTATCTACTTTCTAACTTATAGGAAAACCAACTACTACCCAATGAGATTTTATCCTTGTGTTCCATGACACTAATATGGAAGATTGCTGTGAGGAAAGAACAGTTTGATAACCTTCATAATGCATTTGGTGTTATGAAGATAATTAACGACACCAAATTGATTGATTCATACTGTCCGGAATTACTTGACAACTTTGACAATGATCCAACTTCTAAGCTTGAATCAAATGACTGCTTTGAATCAGATGAGGTAAAACTGTCTTAAATTTACCTTATATCAATATATTTTTTGATTAGTGTGCTGTATTAATATTAATACAACCATTTTTGGCAGGAATTTCTTTCTGAAGGTGAGGCTGAAAGTCCATTAGCTATCAATGCAACTGTAAAGGATGTTGTTGACCTAGACTCTATAGTGGTTAAGCGCTCTCTTTTAGATGAATTTTCATCCACCAAGAACACAGCAAAGAAAATGCTTTTGGAAGTCAAGTTGGAGAAGACAACTGAGGATACCGTTTAATTGTTAAAGACACTTTTATTCATGTTTTATCAGTAATATGGACTCTATGGTAGTCATTCCTGTATGGTACTATTATGACACATTTATGTTGTGTTTTTTTTTTGTCTGTGGGCATAACTAAAACTGCACCATTTTCCTTATAAAATGTTATGAGTACTATCACAAAGGATGCATATCTCTGTTCTAACCCCTCTGTTTTATTTAGTTTTTACTATGTTTAAAATACAGGTAAAGAAAAGAACAGAGTATAAACACCTAAAGCACTGCAAAGCCACTTAATATTTAAGGTGAGCATTTATTTACCATACTATCAGAAGCTAGGTGTTTATTATCCCCTAACAATACCTAAAATTAATTTTGCAGGTCACAAAGGAAGGACAAAAAAAAAACACATTTGTCAAGCTATGTCGGAGTAACAGTTAGAGGTAGCTTTAAGCTTATGTATTTAGATTACAATAGTCTTAGGCTTTAGTTAATTACATATCTTTTTTCATTTGCTATGTAATTACAAAATTGCTAAATAATAAAGATTATTACTCAAATCTCATTCAACTCATAGACTGTGGTATAAAACCAAATCAAATTAAAACACAGTCAAATGTCTATCATGTACAAAGAACTCAGCAAACAACTGAAACCAAATAACTTTAAACCAAAGCAAACAATACACATGTAATCAGATATCTCTCATGTAATCAAACCAAATTAAAACACATAGCAAATAACTTTGAACCAAACCAAAATGAAACACAGTGCTTTATAAATTGAAATGATAGCAAGAGTATTTTTTGCTAACCTTGAAAGCCTTATATTCCAAAAATCCAAATTCATTGTGCATGTCACTGTAAACAGAAACAAGAAAACTGCTTTAGCTATAAATTAACAAGAAATATATCACCCGGTAGTTATTTAGTAACTTACATGTTAAACCTGCTTTAGATATAAGAAAACTAACTCTCAACGAGTTAGATTCCAACAACTCCAGCTGCAAACAACATTTTCCTGTAAATGAAATGAATTATAACATTAATCCACTAACGATTAAGATAGGCAAGACATTATTTGTTGAGTTCTATCACGCTGTTTATCCACACATGCAAGACAATATTAATTTTTATGGTAGGAGTCGAAAACCTGTTAACAAAACAATTTTGTATATAGGAGGCAAAGAGAACTGCACTTAGGATACACTTCTATCAACAAATAAAAATGAACTTAGGAATTATTCATTTTTTACTAATATCAACAGTATTACACCCAACACAAACTATTACATAACTGCTAAGAAATGATTACTACATTTTGTAAAAATATCACCTTTCACATGCAATAGGAACACATCTTTACATTGAGATTATAAATAATCACGGATATGAGATGCAAAACCTATTCTTTAATAAATTCATTTCATATACAATCTAAAATTTGTATATAAAACATCTAAAAATTACATCAAGAATATTGCTTATCATATTACATAGTTGCTGTGAGATCATGATTCTTCTCAGCTACAATTTGAAATGTAGATTAAAACCAATTGACCTTCAATTGAACCTGTTTAAAACAAATATTTTGCATACAAGTTTGTGAAAAAGATGATTCATTAAATAGTTTTAACATTTAAACACTGGATCATTAATTTTATTACTCTTAGCATTGGTACATGATTCATTTAGTTTTTGAAAGATGTAAAGACATAATTGGAGAACTGTTCAGTACCCAATATGAGAAGTGTAAACAACATTAATTTAAGCAAAACTTTAACTAGCAGTTACTGTGAACTATATAAGGACACTTATAAAATTTAAAAATATACAAACTCTCTACAACCCTTGTGCTCTGCAAATATATCTTGCAAACCAATGAAGCAATTATCGAGTTCAACAATCATTGGTACCAAGAGGAAGCTACCGTCATCATCTACCAAAGGTTAGTAAACATTGTTCATTACATAAATATAAACATCCTGTATCACAGGAAATGGTATTTAACATTGCAGAAAACTCAATTTATTTAACTTAGTTGGTATAATAAAGTTCAAACATGATGTTATGTGTAAACTATTGTCACTGTATTCAATATTAGAAGAACACTAAATTCAAAAACACTTAGCTTTCATTAAAATTGTGAGCCTTTGTTCAGATAGCCTGATTAGCGTTATAGATGCCCCCAATTTAACAGATCTGTGAAAGGGTCTTCCATGCATTGCTTAGTCCGTATAATTCCTGCGATATAGGTCAAGTATATCATTGTTAGCTCATGGATATAATACACAGAAATCAACTAAAAGGAAAACTAACAATAAGGAACGCTATTACTTTAAACCCCATCTAAAACACGAAAACATTAAAGATTCAAACTAGAAATTGGAAATACGGAATGAAAACTTAGCTCGCTGTATCTATTCAATTCGATAATCGATCTTTCTTCTTAGACCGCAAATTTCAGAATATTCATTAATCCGACGAAACCCTAAGTACGAAAGTGGAGTTCGGTTTCTGAACAAATCGACAAAAACCCCCAAATTTCGCACTTCATCATACATTAACAACGATTTTCATTCAAAAAAATAGTCCGATTGTATCTCCGATTGGTCGACAATCGGAATGGACCAATTTCTCGGAAAAAAATGTGGTCGGAGAAGGAGAGGGAGGAGCAAAGAAATCGGCTCGCAGTGGTGCTGTACTGCTGTAGATGATAGCTCATCTCACGGACAGACATTTTCAATATATATATATATTAAATTATTATTATTATTATTACAATTATACTCCATATTTAATATTAGTATTATTATTATTATTACTATTAATTTTAACGTCAGTATATATAGATTTAATAATCATTTTTTGACAACTAATTCCACTTAATGTGTTTGTCTTTTTTTTTGTTCGAAAAATAAATTACATACTTAATTGTGTTTGTTAATTGTTATTTATTAAATAAGATATAAAATTCCTTTTTAATATTTCCTTTTTTAAAATACCAATTTGTTTTCCAATTTTCCTATATAGGTTGTTATGTACTAAATGAGAAAATAAATTATTTTAATATTTGTTGTATTGTACCGAAAGTTGTTATGTAGTAAATGAGGAAATAAATTATTTTAATATTACGGTTAAGAAAAAAAAACGTTTTACTTGCATATATTAAACCTACAATATAAAACACCTCATGAAATATGTTGTTAATAATTTCTTCTTTTTTTTGTTTATATAATAAATTACATACTTAATTGTGTTGTTAATTGTTATTTATTAAATAAGATATAAAATTCCTTTTTAATATTTCCTTTTCGTTAATACACCAATTTGTTTTCCAATTTTACTAGATAGGTTGTTATGTACTAAATGAGAAAATAAATTATTTTAATATTTGTTGTATTGTACCTAAAGTTGTTATGTAGTAAATGACGAAATACATTATTCTAAAAAATCGCTTTACTTGCATATATTAAACCTACAATATAAAACACCTCATGAAATATGTTGTTAATAATTTCTTTTTTTTTTGTTTATATTTTGTAGACAATTTTTCAGGTTCACCGAATAATGATTTAGAAAGTCCTTTACTAATATATGGTGTATTTCAACAATCCTTGGTCACTCCTTTATCTGTCTTAACCAACGGTTAGTTTTAATTTATTTTGAGTTATGTCTTATCACAAAATTCTATACAAAATCTAACGATATATTGGTTACATTAGATGAAAATGTGGTTAATACTACTATTCGAAACACGGCGAAAGATTATATAATGTTGTTGAATGTAATTAATAATAAACAACAATTCTTATTTGAATGTAATCCTAAGTTTTCAATAATTTGTAATCTAATTGTTTATGTACATATTAATAATAAACAACAATTCTTATTTTAAAATTATTATTCAAATACTGTATTTCTGCTTATCAAATTAGTCACAATATAATAATATTTATATCATTATATGTTTTATCATGCTTAATATAACATTTAATACATATACATATCGAAAATTAATTTAATTATAACATTGATGTTTATACTTTCCATTCCGTGCATCGCACGGGTATAATACTAGTTTTTCATAATATGTAATGTTGACAAATGCCCATTACTTATAAGGGCAAATATAATACTTTTGAGGGAAAATGTAATACTTTTAAATCAAAATGTAAAAGTATTGTATTTTCCCTTAAAATATTACATTTTTATACCCTTATAAGTAACAAAAATTTTATTCCTAATTAGTATTATATTTGAGCATATAAGTATGACATTTGTGCATATAAGTGTTACATTTGCATCTTGATCCGACCCGACACGGCCTGTCTCATGGTGAGATGGTCTCACACAAGTTTTTGCCTTATTAGTTTATTTCAAAATTATACTAAACCAAGATCATGTGTGTAAAATTAAATATAGTACGTCAAATAGGTACCAACCATTAAAAAGGGATCAACATAAAATTAAAAGAAGAAAACAATAAAGAAGTAAATAATACTCCTTCAAATAAAAAAAGTATTTTCAAGAAAGTAGAAATGGTAGCTGGTACTCAGCTACCATTTTGGAATGCACTTTAAATGGAGGCTATATACGGAAGCAAGTTGGATAGTTACCAGATATTATTGCACATCAGGATAGCACGTCTAGAGTGGCACTTTTCGGATAGAGTTCTCCGCCAGTTTGGAAAATTCAAGTAGCAGCCGCCGGTCGACTTCGACAGCAAAGTAGACTTGCACAAGATTGATGGAAGAGGGAAATGGGGCACATACTAGTGCGTTAGGCACATGCAATAGTTGATAGAATGTGATAAACGTGAAGAAAATGTTGTGAATGCACTGGGTGATGATGATAATGACCGGAAGTAGTTACAATAATATGTTAGAGAAACCTCATTTGTTTGATTTTGTATGCAGGTATTTTCAAGCCGTTTAGGAATTGAGTAGAAACTAAAGAAAAAAAAAGGTTTACGCGGTTGAATGGGCGGATCTAGTGCACACAACCCGCACCAAAATGGGTTGTTTTTTATGTTTATTTTTAGTGGGTCCTATGAAAACCGGTTACTTCTAGGAGCTCCTTACATTTCTTTTCCAACAAATGAAGCCATGCCACTTCTTTGTCATCTCTGGTTGGTTTCTTCGTCCCTCGATTTCTAATTGTATCATATACCTCCGTAATGTATGGTTCCATAGTACTTCAGCAACTTACAACTTATTTTGTACGTAGTTCCCATTCAGGGACATGGTCATCATCAATGACTGGGACTGGGGTAGAAAATGAAGATATTAATAAGAAAAAGATTAAAAAAAAACATTATATAAAGTTTTTGAGAACTTTATCAAGTACTTTGTGGTTTGATGACATCATTATATTGTGGCCCGTCCAAACAGAAGGTTATAGGTTTAAGTCGCATCCCAATCAAGGATGTTGGCATATCATGTTATTACATACCGAGCAAAAGCCTTATCGATTTTGAAGGGCAAATTATTGCATGGACCATGATCCACATAGTGATGTATGTACCATAACGAAAAGTACATTTTTAATATACTAAAGGTACATTATTTGTGTACTGAATGTACGTTATACAATATAATGTACATTCATTACATAAATAATGTACATTCCCTGAATACATTGTACATTTTTAATATACTAAAAGTATATTATTTTTATACTAAATGTACGTTATTTGATATTATGCTCCACACAAGATTGTAAGTTGATTACAAGGGATTGGATGCAATGCTATTACAGTAATTGTTAGACAAAGAATGATGCAGATGTCTTGTAATGCTAAGACAATGGTCTTTAATACAAGAAAATCCCAACTAAAATAGGCTAAATTCGTGAAGAGCCACAAGACCATCAATTGTTATGCCGTGGACCCGGGTGCACCTTGCAAGGTGCACCCGGGTCCTTAAACGGCGTCGTTTAGAGGTTGGGTGTAACGGTGCTGTTAGTGGCACCGTTACACCCAGCCAATCAAATTATTATTATTATTTTTTTTTAAATATAAAATCCATCTTCTCGCGCAAGTTACACCCTTTCTCCTTCTTCGCCGATACACTCTGCAAGTTACAGCCCTTCGCGATACACTCTGCAAACCCATTTTCGCCGCCGATACACTCTCCATTCCTTCGCCGTAAAAGCATCACGTCGCCGTAAAAGCATCACGTTCGCCGGAAGTTCTTGAAACTACACTAAGCAGCAGTTTTCCGATTTCAACGCCGATTCCCTTCCTCCGCAAAGAGCATTTCGCCGACGATCAGCAGTCGTTCACTACAGCACTACAGCACTCGTTCACTACAGCACTACAGCACCAAGCATTTCGCCGACGATCAAGCAAGCAACAGGTATTTCTTCACATTTTGGGATTTTAGTTCAAAAATTTTACGATATATTCAATGTTTTGTGATTCTTAATAGTTTAATGAGTTTCTCTGTGAATGTGAGGTTTTCAAAATGTGAATATGGAGAATATGAAGCGTGAAAATGGAGTTTTGAATGTCTAAATGCATAACATTGATAAATATAATTACAAAGCATATTGCCCTTGAAAATGTGTGAATGTAGAGTGTTAAAACTGTGAATATAGAGCATTGCTTCTATGAATGTAGTGATTTGAGTGTCTGAAAGCATACCAGTGTTGATATAGGTACTAAACATATTGCCCCTTAATGTGTGAATCTAGAGTTTTCAAAATGTGAATACACAGTATATGGTATGTGAATCTACTGTATTGAATGTGTGAATATGAACCTTTCAAACTGTGAATCTAATGTATTGAATCTGTGAATATATGGATATGAATGTGTGATATAAGTAGTAATATAATTAGGATATCTGTGGATATAACTTTCTATTGATGTGAATATATGGATATGAATGTGTGAATCTATCTATAGGATATGAACCTTTCAGAATGTGAATCTAATGTATTGAATCTGTGAATATATGGATATGAATGTGTGAATCTATAACAGGTAGTAATATAATGTGTGAATATGAACCTTTCAGAATGTGAATCTAATGTATTGAATCTGTGAATATATGGATATGAATGTGTGAATCTATAACAGGTAGTAATATAATTAAGGATATCTGTGGATATATAACTTTCAGGATGTGAATCTAATGTATTGAATCTGTGAATATATGGATATGAATGTGTGAATCTATAACAGATAGTAATATAATGTGTGAATATGAACCTTTCAGAATGTGAATCTAATGTATTGAATCTGTGAATATATGGATATGAATGTGTGAATCTATAACAGGTAGTAATATAATTAAGGATATCTGTGGATATATACCTTTCAGAATGTGAATCTAATGTATTGAATCTGTGAATATATGGATATGAATGTGTGAATCTATAACAGATAGTAATATAATGTGTGAATATGAACCTTTCAGAATGTGAATCTAATGTATTGAATCTGTTGTTTTCTAAATGTGAATATCTAGTATAGCTTATGTGAATATATAGTTTTCAATGTGTGAATCTATAGCCCTGTGGTGTTCTGTTTTTTATTTCTAAATTATTCAGTGTTACAATTGGCAGCAATGGTGAACACAAGAGCTATACTTTCCTCTCAAGCTGCAGAGGCAGCCAGTTCAGACTCGTCTATCCCAACTGAAATAAGAACAAAACAGCGTAATGATAGGCCCTCTGCTGCTGAAAAACAAACGGGAAAGAGGAAAGCAGTAGAAAAAGGGGAAGCTGGTTGCGCTGAAAGAGCAGCAAAGAGAAAAGCTGCAACAAAAGATGAGGATGAAACTGTGGACAAACAACATAAGTCATGGAATACAAGAATGAGCCCGAAAATCGTGGCGGAGTTTGTTCAACAACTGACTGCTGAACAGAAAAGGGCCGTGGAAGAGATTGGCTTTGGAGGGATATTACACCTCCAACTAACAAAGAGTGAAGGCCCTCTGATGAAGTACTTGATTAGGCAGTTCGATGTTTATCGCTTTGCAATCCAACTTGAAGGGGGTGAATTGCTCCTTATAGAAGAGGATGATGTTGAAAGAACATTGGGGATCCCGCAAGGGAGGAACGTGGTTGAGGAGGCCACCAGATTTGAGCATCTGTCAGAAGATGCTGATAGTGCAGCATATGCCAACCTTGTGGCATCCTGGAGGGAGAGATGGGGGATTGATGGTAAATCCTTAGTCACAACATCAATGCCCGGGCAGATTCTGAAAAGAGGAGACCATGGAGACATGTTTAAACGCGACTTCGTCTTATTTATAGTATCAGCAATGCTGTGCGGCCACCAAGACAGGTGTTGCAACTTCAGGATTCTAAAATCCTTAATAAACCTTGACCAGATCAAGACCTTCAATTGGTGTGCCTATACACACAAGTCCATGGTCGACTCCATTCAATCTTCTCAGAAGAATGACAAGCAATTCTTCACTGGACCCGTTGCATTCATCCTAGTAAGTTCACTTTATTTCGATTTTTCATTACTGTTTTTATAAAGTATTGACTTATTTGTTTGTGAATCTAATGTATTGAATCTGTGAATATATGGATATGAATGTGTGAATCTATAACAGATAGTAATATAATGTGTGAATATGAACCTTTCAGAATGTGAATCTAATGTATTGAATCTGTGAATATATGGATACGAATGTGTGAATCTATAACAGGTAGTAATATAATGTGTGAATATGAACCTTTCAGAATGTGAATCTAATGTATTGAATCTGTGAATATATGGATATGAATGTGTCAATCTATAACAGATAGTAATATAATGTGTGAATATGAACCTTTCAGAATGTGAATCTAATGTATTGAATCTGTGAATATATGGATATGAATGTGTGAATCTATAACAGGTAGTAATATAATTAAGGATATCTGTGGATATATACCTTTCAGAATGTGAATCTAATGTATTGAATCTGTGAATTTATGGATATGAATGTGTGAATCTATAACAGATAGTAATATAATGTGTGAATATGAACCTTTCAGAATGTGAATCTAATGTATTGAATCTGTGAATATATGGATATGAATGTGTGAATCTATAGTATTGAAGGTGTGAATATAATTAAGGATATCTGTGAATATATACTTGTCAGAATGTGAATATATAGTATTGAAGGTGTGAATATATGGACATGAATGTGTGAATCTATAACAGATACTACTGTAATTGTTGAAATATGTGAACAAGTATCACTGAAATGTGTGAATATGAACCTTTCAAACTGTGAATCTAATGTATTGAATCTGTGAATATATGGATATGAATGTGTGAATCTATAACAGATAGTAATAGTGTATTGAATATGTGAATATACTATACTGAGTCTGTGAATATATGGACATGAATGTGTGAATATGGGCTTTCCAAACTGTGAATAACCTTTAATTCTAACTCCATGTCTTGTGCAGCTTGTGTACTTTGACCGAGTACAATTCAAGGGGATGAGAGTGAATAGAACATACCCAACCATTGTTGGTTGGAGTGCTAAACTTGCAAGAAAAAGGGTTAGAGAAGAAAACAAAGCAGGGTCATTTGGAAGGGGGACAGTGCTCCCTAGAATATCAAAACCTGCTGATATTGCTGCTGCCACCTCCGGGCAAAATGATCAACCTCCTGTTGCTGCATTGAATATCCCATCATCAAGTGTAGATAAGGTGGCTGGGATCCTACAAAAGTTGGCTTCGACAGTAGGAGAGTTTGGTGAGGCTATGGCTGAAATTGGAAAGCAAGGAGCACCCGTAAATGTTATGAGGAAGACATTTTCGGGCTTATCAAACATGCTAAATGTAGCCAGCACCATAGAAGCCACTGCAACCCCAACATCCTCCCAGCTAGACAACATCTTTTTTGGTAGTGAAAGCTTCACTACGGCTGTGGATGCCCTTGTCGAGGCCTTTGAAAAGACAAGGAAGCAAATAGACCCTAATGCCCCTCCTTTTGACTTGGGGCTATCTCAAGCAACACAGTCATCGGACCAAATAGATGCTCCGACCTTTGATTTGGGGCTGAGTCCATCACCAGCAGCAGCACAGCAACAGGAGGGAGATTTAGTGCTGACTCCACCACCACAGCCTGCACAGCAGCAAGGCACTGATTTGGGGCTGACTCCAACACCACCACCAGCACAGCAGCAGCAGCAAGAGAAGGAGAAAGGGAAGGAGAAAGAGAAGGAGAAAGAGAACGAGATAGAGGATGATGCAGGGGGACCGGGGCTTGATGCCCTGGTGGATAGAATTGCAGGGGAAGCCACAGAAGACGCAACATTTTCAACCCCTGCTGTGACTAGAGTTCCTTTTCAAAGGACTGATTCCCCTGCTGATGAATTTGATAGGTAATGGAATACTTTTACTTAGCAGACTCTAGAACTCAGACTACAAACAATGATCCTACTATGTTTTTGTCAATCTATAGAATGGCTGTAAAAGTTAGCAATGAAGCCCTAAAATGTTATGAATGTGGACCTTCAATACTATATTACTATATATTCACAAACTGACCAGTATATATTCACAGATATCCTTAATTATATTCACACCTTCAATACTATAGATTCACAAATTCAATACATTAGATTAACAGTTTGGAAGGTTCATATTCACATATTTCAAAAATTAAAAGTAGTATCTGTTATAGATTCACACATTCATATCCATATATTCACAGATTCAATACATTAGATTCACATTCTGAAAGGTATATATCCACAGATATCCTTAATTATATTACTACCTGTTATAGATTCACACCTTCAATACTATAGATTCACAGATTCAATACATTAGATTCACAGTTTGGAAGGTTCATATTCACACATTTCAGTGATACTTGTTCACATATTTCAAAAATTAAAGTAGTATCTGTTATAGATTCACACATTCATGTCGATATATTTACACCTTCAATACTATATATTCACAAACTAACAAGTATATATTCACAGATATCATTCATTATATTACTATCTGTTATAGATTCACACATTCATATCCATATATTCACAGATTAAATACATTAGATTCACAGTTTAAAAGGTTCATATTCACACATTTTCAGTGATACTTGTTCACACAGATTGTGAACATAGACATAACAAGGTCTGAATATATGGTTCTATATATGGTAAGCATAAGCTTCTATTTTTTGTTGACTAAATACTTCTATTATGTGAACACAGTGCATTAGCCGAGAGCGAATCCAACGTTGAGGATGTCATTACAAGAAAGAGGCCTCAACGGAAGTTCAAAAACATCCCCGTCAACCTACGGTCTCCATTCTGGAACCAGCATGGGATGAAAATAAAAAATGCCACTGTCCCGGATAAACTGCTTTCGAACTACGCATTTGTACAAGTTTCTAGTGAACATCCTAAAGAGTATGTTCCATCTAAATATTTATTAATTACTTACACTAATGTGAATTGGGTAAATTTTTCTATTTTTTTTTAATTTTAATTCTTTTTTTGTGCCTTTTGTAGTGAGTTACTTTTCAACTTCGGTGACATTGAGATCACTAGGGATCACTTCATCTCGCTTAGTGTTGGCGAAGTTGAAAATATCTTCTTGGATGTATGGGCATTGAGGCTCTCAATGGTTGACAAAGAGCGTGCACCAGGGCAACCAAAGAGGGTGTTTTTCAGCACAATTGCCTATGTAAGTCCTCTTTAAATATACTTTTAAATATTGGTATAACTGTGTTAGCTTGGTAACAGATTCACACATTCATACTAGTATATTCACAGTTTCTATACTCTAAATTAACATATTTCAACAATTACAGTGGTATCAGTTATAGATTCACACATTCATCCATATATTCACACCTTCAATACTATATATTCACATTCTGACATAGATATCAGTAATTATATTACTACTGTTATAGATTCACACATTCAATCCTATATATTCACAGATTCAATACATTAGATTCACAGTTTGAAAGGTTCATATTCACACATTTCAGTGATACTTGTTCACATATTTCAAAAATTACAGTAGTATCTGTTATAGATTCACACATTCATGTCCATATATTCACACCTTCAATACTATATATTCACATTCTGACAAGTATATATTCACAGATATCCTTAATTATATTCACACCTTCAATACTATAGATTCACACATTCATATCCATATATTCACAGATTAAATACATTAGATTCACAGTTTTAAAAAGTTCATATTCACACATTTCAGTGATACTTTGTTTTTTATTTTTTATTTTTTTTTATCTTAGTTACAACTAGATCCCACCGAAGAATGGATGAAACGTCTCCCGATGGAAAAAAAGAAACAGAACTTCTATGAACGGATGACGTATGAAATTGAGCGCCTACAAAATTTGGTGAGTTTATCAGCAACACTCATTTTTATCTAGTCACATTCAGGACATTAATGACACTGTTTTTATTTTCCTTTTTTGAACTTATATATTCTTTCCAGTGCTTCGTCACGGGCACTATTTTCTTATTTGCATCAATGTTAAAGCCTCAAAACTGGAAATAATTGACAACAAGTCCTTAGTCAGTGGTGTTACCATGAAGGACAAGTACGGAGATTGCACAACCCTCTTGGTAAGCTGATCAACAACTTGAGCTCCTTTTCAGTTGCTGCTTGTATGTGAATGTATAGTTTTCAATCTGTGAATATATAGTATATAAAGTGTGAATATATAGTTATCAAAGTGTGAATGTATAGCAGATGTAATATAATCACTGAAAATCTAACACTGAAATGTGCGAATATGGTATTTTCAATCTGTGAATGTAGAGTAGATAATCTGTGAATATACTGTTATGAATGTGTGAATGTGTAACAGTGGTAGACTTAAAATATTTATGTCCAGGTTACAGCTTTAAAAGAATACCTAGCACTGGGGTCATCTGCCCTATTCTGGAAGGTGGATGAGCTAACCGAAGAGGTTGTGGACATGAGTTGGAAAGAGTCAGAAAATTATATTGATTGCGGACTATTTGTAATGAGGCATATGGAAACATATAAAGGGACATTGAAGAAATGGAATCCAGGATTCAAAAAGAAAGCAAAATTAAATGTAAGTACACAAATACTAGCTTTGAATAATTTCATCTCTTTTTTTTTTTTTCCTAGCATTGCAATAAAGTATTTATTTGATCTTGTATATTTGTAGGAAGAGTTCTTAATCGGATTGAGGGCCAGGTACGCCGCAACAATCATAAGGTGGAGTGCAAACATATTGAAAAACGTTGTGATCAAGAAAATCAAACTCTTGTACAACAAGAAATGAACAGCTTGTACTCAAATGTTAATGTACAATAGTTCCTTGAATTTCTGTAGAACTATGTTGTAATCCTTTTTTCTACAAGTTTTAATTTTGTTAGATATTCATAATTTCAAAACACCACATTTCAAAACACCACATTCACATTCACAAAAATTCCAAACACTCATTTTCTATAAAATTCTTGCACCTAAATTTTAAAGTTCTTCTCTCAATAAAACAGCCAAAAAATGTCCTAAAATTATTTTAGGTAATCTTCAATTGATGCGGACACACTGCACCATCCTTGCACAAATCTTGCATTGAACTTCCAAACGGTGAGTTTGTCAAATTTCTAATTTTTTCCTGCCTTTCTCATATGTATTACGGCATACGAAAAACTCAAGTGGAACTTTATTCTTGATATCTCCCTAATCCTTGACCACTTTGACTACTTGGCCGTTGTTGCTGTATTTGTGATAGTAGATTGACATACAACATGTTGTTTGATACCGCTCATTATTTTTCTCACACTCAAAACCCTCTTGTCTTGCCCCATAGAATGTAGACTGAAGCTGTTGAGGGTGACCTGCATGTAGACTGAAGCCGTTGAGGCTGACCAATAATCCCGACCAGATCCAGAAGCATGTGGTGTGCATGCTAGCATGAGGTTGGGAATTGAATTCACCTGAATGGGAAGTACGTACAGAATGAGTTGTAGTTGTTAAAGTACTGTGGAACCATACATTATGGACGAAGAAGCAAACCAGATGACAAAGGAGTGGACATGGCCTAGTTTGAACTCAATTTTGATTTTAGTTTATGATGAACTTTCCAGTAGTACGTACCTATATGAACTTTAATACTAGCATGACAGCCTGAAGGATTTTTCATTTTTTTTTTAAATTTTTTTAAAATTTTGCAACTTGCATTTGTGGCATGTCGTACGACAAATGTAAGTCGCACTTGTGTTTGGCCCGTACCAGAATTCATACTAAAAATGTAAGTTGTACTTGGGTTTGTTGTATTTTAGATTTAAAGAAAAAAAAAGAATTTTTAAAAATTTGACAAACTCAAGTGATTTTCCCGATTTTTTTTTACCAAAAATTCAAGTCCCAAAAATGTTTTTCTTTATTTTTGTTTAAATTTTAAAAGTAGCCCATTTGTGTCTATTCCTCATGAAATTTACCTATTTCAATAAAAAACTTCAACACACCAACAAATGCATACTCGGAAACTTCAATTTTGATGCTAAAGGCATGAATCCTTGATCATAATGGTGAACTGGGTTGGTAATGACACGACGTGCAATTAGGCCATACAATCTAAAGAGCACCACCATTTGTGATTTTTTTTGTGCGGCCAAGCATGAGGTGGAGGAAAGAGATCCGGTATAGTAGAGAAAAATGTGATGATCGAGCTCTTGCAAGTAATGATTGTTTTGGGGGGTCCTCTAAAAAATACCAGCTAGGCAGCTACCATTTCTAATTTCTTTCTAGTTTCTTATATCACTAATACCAAATATTTCTTCTTCTTTTTTTTTTTAGTTTAATATTATTTACTTCTTTATTGTTTGTTTAAGATTTTATGTTCATGCCTTTTTAATGGGTACGGTGGTACCTAATTGCAAGATTTTTGAACACATGATTTTGGTTTAGTATAATTTTGAAATAAATTAGTGAACGTATAGTATGCACCTGATAACAGCTCTAAATCAATCTAATTAGGTCGATCTTGAGGGAGAGATGATATGTTCAACTCCCATACCCACAATTGAAGAAGAATGAGGAACCGCCAATTAGACAAGCATTATCCATTCTCACCCTGCACATGCTTCGATACAAGAAGTCAAGAACAACACTACCCAACTGTAGTCATTGGCACTTTAATTTGAAAATCGCTAATGTAGTCTAAGGAACATAGTCGATCTCACATTGTTGTTCGATGTGTCAGGGAATAGCACTCCACCTTTTTATTGCATAATGCCGAACCGAATCATGTGCTCTATGTCTTCATCAATTTAATGCTTTGTCAGTGGTCGCGGATTTTGTAGACATGTTAGGATCAAACGGGAGGTGCAAGAAATTGAATTATTGTTAGGCCTAATAATGCCGAGGAGGTCATGATGACATATGTCACACAACTTGTCTTTTGTCTGCATTTGCAAACATCTGGCTACTGCCATGTCATCAATGCGCAATCCTAAGAGAATCTCCACATCTTGCAATGTAATGGTGACTTCCCCTAGAATATATAATGGTTCTCTGGGCTACATCAATCCAAATGTATCATTACCAATCTAGACAATCCATCAAAGCCTGCCTGTTGAATGTAAGCGATATCCCTATCATCAAATTCTTGCATCCAAATCCTCAAAGTTTGTCCTGACAAAAAATAAAAAAAAAATAAAAATCCCCGTATTCTTTAAGGGAATCTTCCATTGATGCACAAACTGCACCATCCTTGCACGAACATTAGATTTCCTTTTTTTGATCACTGCAATGTGGATTTCTACTACAACGCTCTCGCCAAGCTTTGACCATACCTCTAGGGTTGCAAGCAAAATATTTGCATGCAAACCTAAACATGTACATGTACCAAATTACCACATATTGTACCAGATGTTGCCCTCGCAGCCCTAACCCCCTTTAATACCCACTTTGCTTCGTTTTATCCAACACCTATCATCTTCTACACAACGCGATTTCTAGCATTTAAAGCAATTGAACTTGTTTCCGGCAACGAAGACTAACTTTTCTTGTCATTGTATACCATTCCTTTTAAGTAATTCTACTCCAATTATATCACATGTATTTTCCTTTAATCTTACACAGATACATAGAGCAAACCCAAGATCTGTAAGAAATTTTACAATTTCAAGCAAGTGAACCCAATTTTTTTTATTATGAAATTTGGATTTATCATCACTGCTCACATTCTCTTTAGATAATTATATTCTATTTAACTTTTCACTACTTGTCTTATACATGTATAGATCGAGAACAACCCATAAATTTATCTACAAGCGATTTCTATTATTTCAGCAGGTGAACTCATTCACTCTACCGGAGACCAAATTTTTATAAATTATCAACACATTTCTTTAAGGTAATTCTACTCTATTTCACTCACATTACTTTTAATTTTACATAGGTGAAGAGTGCAAATGCTGGATATATAAGTGATTTGTACAATTTTAGAAAGTCTATTATCCTATGTGTTGTTACAATAATGGAAAGCAATTTAATTAATGTGCCATATATTAGACTTCTTTGAATGTATAACTATATATATATGATCTTATATTAATAATAAAAAATCTTGTGATGATCGAAAATATGCATGTTATTTATGGTGGAATTGTGTTTGGGTGTTATTCAACAAGTGGGTACAATGGGCATTGTCAATGTGCTTGGGCTGGGTAGAAAATGAAGATATTATAATAAAGAGGGAAAAAAGCATCATATAGAAGTCTTTGAGAACTTTAATTTGCTTATTTTATTTGGATGAGAATAGAAAAAAAAATGTATGAAGATATTTTGAGGAGAAAATGCCCTTAGGAATTTGGATAAAACAACCCAATCCTATGTTTTATTGAAGATTCTTCCCTTCAAAAATTGAGAAGAATGTCAGGAAAAATGATAATAAATAATATTAGAATAACATCAGGATAAAAGAATGAGGATTGATTAATCTGACGTGAATAGTTCAGAGTGTAGTTACAATGATAATATAAGACTAGACTACTAATACTAGAGTCCTAGTGTAACACAAACATATAAGCCCTAATACTCCCCCTCAAGCACAAGGGGTAGTAACATTGAGCTTGCTACGAAGAAACTCAAAACGTAAACTAGACAATGGTTTAGTAAAAATATCAGCTAGTTGATCCTTCGTGGAGATGAAATTAACCAGCAACTCCTTCTTCGAGACTTTATCACGAACGAAATGGTAATCGATCTCTACGTGTTTCGTTCGAGCATGAAACACCGGGTTAGCACATAAATAAGTCGCACCAAGATTGTCACACCACAACCGGGGTGGCGATGACGGCGGCATCCCGAGCTCAGTCAAAAGTGAAACCAGCCACGTAACTTCAGCAGACACATCAGCCAAGGCTTTGTATTCAGCCTCAGTCGAAGAACGAGCCACCGTGCGTTGCTTGCGACAGACCCAGGAAACCAAATTGCGACCCAAGAACACCGCAAAACCACTGGTGGACTTGCGATCAGTCGGATCTCCAGCCCAGTTAGAGTCCGAAAAGGCATGAATATCTGATGAAGTGGACTTGGAGAGCTTCAAACTAAAATGCAACGTACCTTTAACATAACGAAGAACGCGCTTGAGCATCGCCCAATGCTCAGTAGTAGGAGCATGCATGTGCTGACACAGCTTGTTGACCGCAAAAGATAAATCCGGACGAGTCACGGTCAGATACTGCAATGCACCAGCCAAACTGCGATAATGCGTGGGATCAGCATAAGGAGTAGAGACCCCATCAACTACCCGAGCCGAAGAGACCGGTGTCGCAAGCGCCTTACAGTCAACCATGCCAGCACGCTTCAGAATATCCGTCATATACCGCTGCTGAGACAAAAGAATACCATCCGTATCTGAAATAGTCTCAATGCCAAGAAAAAAAGACGGAGAGCCCATGTCTCGAATCTTAAACTCAGTACCCATCTTCGTAACAAGACTCGAAACCGAAGCGAGATCAGACCCCATGACAAGGATGTCATCAACATACACAAGTAGGTACAACTGAACGGCACCACGAGAATAGATAAACAGTGAGACATCGGTCTTGGAAGGAGTAAAGCCAACTGAAAGAAGAAAGGCATGGAGGCGATCAAACCAAGCACGAGGGGCCTGCTTAAGACCATACAAAGAGCGCTGCAGCCGACAGACATGATCAGGAGAATCCTTCGCTTCATAACCGGGAGGCTGCCGCATAAACACCGTCTCAGCCAAACGACCGTTGAGAAATGCGTTGTGAACATCCAACTGCCGAATAGACCATCCACGGGACACAGCCAAAGAGAGTAGGAGACGCACGGTAGTCGGTTTGACCACCGGACTGAAAGTCTCAAAAAAAGTCTTGCCCGGCCACTTGGTTAAAACCCTTGGCCACCAACCGGGCCTTATGCCGCTCCACCGAACCATCAGCCTTCCGCTTAGTACGGAAGACCCACTTGCAGCCGACAACATTCATACCAGGCTCAAAAGGCACCAACTCCCAGGTCTGATTCTGTAACAAAGCGTTGAATTCAAGATCCATGGCCTCACGCCACTCTGGATATTGAACCGCCTGTGAAAAACAAGTAGGCTCCGGAACAGCAGTCTGAGAGACTAAAGCAACCATCTTAGATCCCTGAGAGCGACTACGTGTAGCCATCACATGAGTCCGAATCATAGGACGTTTAACACGTCGCCCACGAGGTGCACGAACAACAGGCGGTGCCCGATCAGACACAGTACGTGACGAAGATGGCTCAGCAGGAACAGGAGGTGTGGGCACCGAAGGTAGACACGGTGCTGGCAAAACAGTGGGAGACTGCAAAGAGGGCACCGTCACACGCCCAACACCCCATGGCTCATCAATAGAAGCAGGAGCACCCTGCACAGAAACACCTGAAGCAAACGGATAAACAGTCTCATCGAATCGCACATGGCGACAGACAAAGATTTTGTTAGTATTCAAGTCCAAACAACGATAGCCACGAAATGAAGGAGGGTAACCAAGAAACACACAAGACGCAGAACGAAACTGTAACTTATTTTTATTGTAAGGACGCAACAGCGGAAAGCAAAGACAACCAAAGACCCTCAAGAATGAATAAGAAGGAGGAGAACGATGAACACGAAAATGCGGAGTATCATTCTGTAAGACACGAGTAGGCATCTTATTAATCAGATAGACCACAGTCTCAAAGGCATAGTCCCAGTACCGAGTCGGAACCGAGGCTTGAGCCATGAGGGCGAGACCGGTTTCAACTATATGGCGATGACGCCGCTCTACCCTACCGTTTTGCTCGTGAGTATAGGCACACGACTGACGATGATTAATACCAAGAGCAGAGAAACGAGTGTGTAATTTTTTATATTCTCCCCCTAAATCCGACTGTATAGATAGAATTTTGCGATTAAAGGTACGTTCAACAAGGCTACGGAAATGCTCAAAAATAGCATATAAGTCTGTTTTAGCACGCATAGGGAAAAACCAGATATAACGAGTAAAGTCATCGACGAATAAAACAAAATACTTGTTACCAGTAGAAGAAAGAACAGGCGCTGGGCCCCAAATATCAGTATACAAGAGTTCTAAAACATGAGAAGTAGACGACTCAACTCGTGGTAGAGGGAATCGAGAAGATTTCCCTAACTGACACGCTGGACAAACAGACAATAAATCACGAGTAATATTCGAACTAAGAGAACTAGAATGCAAAATTTGACGCAAGACACGACCATGCGGATGACCCAGCCTGTTATGCCAAACCGCAGATGAAACCCGAGCAACCAACGCAGAAGGCGAACGAGGCAAGGAAACAGGCCAGGAGTAGAGACCACCCGACGCACGACCTTTATACAGAACCGCCTGTGTAGTACGATCCTTCACAACAAAACAGTCGGAATAAAATTCAAAGAAAACATTATTGTCTTTAGCAAATTTTTGAACAGATAGTAAATTTGCAGACAGACCAGGAACATGTAATACGTCAGACAACTGAAACAAACGACTAGGAGTAGCTACCGAAGCAGAACCAATACCAACAATATCCATACCTGTACCATCACCGACCCGTAGAGACTCTGAGCCAGTATAATCCGCAGCAGTGGACATCAAAGAGGCCTCCGGAGTGGCATGAGCAGAAGCACCCGTATCCGGTAGCCAGTGGTGCGGCGCCAGCGAGTCACCCGTATCCGAATATGCGACGTGCGCCTGAGGAGCCGGAGACGGCGTATATCGCCGGTAACAAGTCACAGCAGAGTGACCACCGGCGTTGCATATCTGACACCGCACTCCGCCGCGACCCCGGCCACGGCCACGCCCACGATGACGACCACGACCGCTGCTGCCGCCACCACGGGAAGAAGACTGCTGCTGTTGCGGCTGACTACCAGCGCGACCACCACGCTGAGCCGCCATAGCCACTGGAACCGCCGCCCCACCATACTCATCGGCACAAATAAACTCCTGGGCAGTAAGGTAGTCCGACAGTTCCGTTAGCGTCACCGGAGCACCACGCGTCAAGCCAGCAACGAAAGGTCGGAATTCCGGCCGGAGGCCCCGAAAGACGTAAAGATTTTGATCGTCTAACGAAACCGGCCGACCGGCCAAAGCAAGATCTTCAACCAGAATCCTTGCTCGCCCAAGATAGTCGGTGATCGACGCATCCCCCTGCCGGAGCGCCTGGAACTGAGTAAGCAGGCTGAGAGCTCGCGTTCTCGTCGACGATCCAAGCGACTGCTCAAGGGCAATCCACAGCAGCCGCGACGTCTGCTTCCCAATGGCATGGTGCATGACATCTTCGGAAAGCGAAGAAATCAGCAACGATAGAACCGCCTGATCCTGCCTCAGCCAAGCCGCCCTCGCCTGAGATGCCGCCGACACAGCAGCAGCATAATCGCCAGTCGACGTCGCTGCCGGTCTCACCTGAGAAGTTTCCGCCGCAGCAGCAGCAGAACCACCGGTCGACTCCACAGCAGCGTGATCAGCCGGCGAACCAGCAACTCTCGGCAAAGGAACGACGGGGCACGGAATAGATCCATCAACGTACCCCAGCAACTCTTGGCCACGTAAAAATGGCACCATCTGTGTCCTCCAAAACAGGTAATTGCGGGAAGACAATTTTAATGAGACGAAGTGGTGAGCACTCGAGAGAGAGGTATGAACCGGGGATGGTGGAATGAACATGGTCGCATCGGTAACAGTCCGTTCAGAGGAAGCGGGAACAGATCCGTCAACAGAACCGATGGCTGCCATGTCAAAACCTGAAGAGCAACTGATACCAAATGAGGATTGATTAATCTGACGTGAATAGTTCAGAGTGTAGTTACAATGATAATATAAGACTAGACTACTAATACTAGAGTCCTAGTGTAACACAAACATATAAGCCCTAATAAAAAGAAGTTATCCATTATTTTCTTAAATATTGTTTCATAATTTTTAAATTCAAAATTTTGTTTTTATTATTAATACAACTTTTAATATAACATCCAAATATACAAAAACTTTCATTAACAATAAATTTAATATATAAACATTGAATTGCAAACATATCTCTATATTCTTTTTCTTATATTTTCTCTTCCATTATCTTTCCACAAATGTTTTACCCATCTAAACAACTAGTCTTGTTGTATTAGGGATATAGAATTACCTAAAATTTCTAGTTTCTGCATTTGTGAGAGTATATTGGCATTCTTGATACCTCTGGCCCTCAGCCTTGACCACTTTGGCTACTTGGCTATTGATGCTGCATTTCTGAGAGTAGATTGGCATATATGCAGCTAGGGCTGTGCAAAACCCGTCCCACCCGAATAACCCGCCCGAACCCGAACCCGCAATAGCATAACGGAGTGAAATACGTATCCGAACTCGGATACCCGATCCGCACTGCTTTTTGAAGAAAGTTTAAGGGATTCGGGTAGGGTTTGGATATTCCATATCCGAACCCGCCCGAAACCCGAACTTTATACATATACTTGTATATGTATATAGAACGGCGTTGTTTGGGAATATATATATATATATATATATATATATATATATATATATATATATATATATATATATATATATATAATCCGTCAGCTAGGGTTCGTCACTTTCTCATTTAATTTGCACACACTCAACACCATCCTTACACAAATCTTGCATTGAACTTTATAGATGGTGAGTTTGTCAAATTTCTGAAATTTTTGTTTCGCCTCAAACACATGTCAGTACATACAACTTGCGTTTCTTGTATGTATTACGGCATACGACAAACGCAATGGGAACTTTATTATATTCTTGATACCTTCGTGAATCCTTAGACCACTTTGGCTACTTAGTTGTTGTTGCTGCATTTGTGAGAGTAGATTGGCATGCAGCAAACATTAGTGTTTAGTTGTTTACTTAGCCTTATACCTCTCATTCTTATTTTCCTCACACTCAACACGCTCTTGTCATGCCCCATAGAATGTAGACTGAAGGTGTTGAGGGTGACTTGTAATCCCGGCCTAATCCAGAAGCGTGTGGTGTGCATGGTAGCATGAGCTGAAGCTGGGAATTCACTTGAATGGGAAGTAAGTACGAAATGAGTTGTAGGTTGGTGAAGTATTGTGGAACCATACATTACGGAGGCATTTGATGCAAGAAGTTGAGGGACGAAGAAGCTAAACAGAGATACATTTTTGAAAAATGAGATCGAGAGAATTGCATCGATGTAAAGTGAATAGTGGTGTAACACCCCAATTTTCACAACTTGGATTTATTATAAAATCCTAATATTACAATACATTGCGGAAGCGTCTAACCAGCAGAAAACTGGGTGTTACCGCCACGCTCAGGTATCTTTCCTATACCCAAACGTTAAGGCTAAACTTACAACCTCAAAACCATATCAACATCCAAAAGTGTACATATGGAACTAATCCTCCAAGGGTGTCTATTCTAGGATAGAGTAGTCTTCAACCTCGACTCCCATCCTATTCAGAGCTCATCGGCCACAAAGGGCCCACGCTAGACTGCATCTAATAAAGGACACAATAAAGTGTAGTTAGCGCGACGGCTAAGTAAGGATATCCATGATCACTCGAAAATAAACAAAGGTTTCAAAAATAATTTTCAACAATAGTAGGGCACGATAACATTACCCATCAGTCGCAATAGACCTGCAAACATTCTAACAACAAGCAGATTCACTTCATTTCAGTAATTCAAGCGTATAACACATTCATTAATTTACCCGATGGTTAGCTCTCACACATCACCCGTGGTACACAATTCTCGCCTTACTCATAAGTGGGGGTACGAAACACATCCACTGTTAGATCTCGGTGGGGTACACAACACATCCACCTTCCAACTCTCGCGTGGGGTACAAAACACATCCACGTTTAATTCACGGCGGGGTACGAAACACATCCACCTTTAATTCATAAGTGGGGTACGAAACACATCCACTTTCAACTCTCGTGTGGGGTACAAAACACATCCACGTTTAATTCACGGTGGGGTACGAAACACATCCACCTTTAATTCATAAGTGGGGTACGAAACACATCCACTTTCAACTCTCGCGTGGGGTACAAAACACATCCACGTTTAATTCACGGTGGGGTACGAAACACATCCACCTTTAATTCATGAGTGGGGTACGAAACACATCCACTGTTAGTTCTCGGTGGGGTACACAACACATCCACCTTTAATTCACATCACACGACTCCATCACCAATACCTCACTCAAATATATCTCCCAACCCGCATGCTTAGGTTAGTGTTAGCCACATTACAGAAATCCAAGCATAGGAGTCATAATAATTTCCAAAGCACAATTATTTCCAAAAATCGTAAAATAATTAAGTATAATATTTTGGCTTCAAAAAAACACTCACCCGGATGCCCGTAGGCTCTCAAAATATCACAACAATTAAGCCTAAAAACATCGGGGAAAAACTGGATCGAGAACAAGTCAAAACGAGCCCGCATCGCGCGGACTCGCAAATGGCCGCGCCTGCGGACGCCCGACGGACGCGGCGTCCGGACCGCGTCCGCGGGTTCGGCATCTCGCGCCGAGACTGGGCGCCCACGGACGCGCGCGTCCGTGCGGCGTCCAGCCTCTCGGCCGAGGCGCCGTAGCGTAAATCACAACGGGGCGCGCGTTGGACGCGCGTCCACGGCCGCGTCCACCCCAAATCTGCCAGAAAATTTCTGGCGCAGTCCGAAAGATTGAGCCGGTAAAAATAGTTCCCGAACTCTTTTTCACTTGAAATTTTTATGGTAGAATCCCAACTTATAGTACTTATTAATGTCCATAAAAAGTTTTGGTCACCTAGGTTCACGAATTAACACAGAAAATTCCATCTTTGCCCTTGGCAGTGTGCTGTCTCTCTCTCTGGACCAGTTTTGGAAAAATACTCGAAAGCCATACTTATACTACTCCGATCATTATGAAATTTTATATGTAGCTTCTACACTTATAGGACTACATGTCCAAAAAAAATAGGATCAAAATACCTTACCGATTCTTCCCAATAAATCTCGGAAGTTACTGCCAGAGACTACCTTTATTTTCTTTCACTATTTTCACAAGTATAAGTCTATATAGGCATAAATACAACATATACATGCATAAATTAGCTATGAACATGCATACAAAAATTACTAAACATTAAAGTGTAGTTTCTTTGAGCCAACTTGTAGATCTACAACATAGCACATAATTTTCATGAACAAAATTCTAATCATGCCATTTTTCCTAGCATTTGCCTATCTCCAAGTGATTGAACCGACTTAAGGGATTCCTTACCTTTGTAGAAGACTTTTAAACCGTAAAAGTTGAGGATGTTCTCCTTGGAGTTCTTCTCCAAAAATCCTAAAGAAAATGTCACCATAACAACAATATTTTCTTGTATTAAACATCAACACTTAAATTCTAGAGATGATTGAACCATCAAAGCTTAAAGTCTTACCTAGACTTGATCTCTTGAGTTGGGAAAATAAGTGGGAGCACTAGAATCACAAGTGAAAGACTTAACCAAATTTTTCCTCTTCTTCCTAGTGTGTTACACGAAAATGAGAGAGAGTAGGGGAGAGATGAGTGTGATCTTGTTGATATTGTTCTTGAAGACCAAGCAATCAAGTACAAAGCCTCCATACCTCATTAATGTTACATTAAAGACCAAATGTTAGTCTAGGATTGGATTGCCACTTGTCATCACCCCATGAATCCCTTATGAAGATATTAATTTAATTGGCCAGTTTGTGCTTAAATCAGATGAATGTTCGGAGGATTATAACTTAATTCGGGAAAATTCTAATACCAAAATTATCGTAAAAATATTCCGTCACAAATCACCAATTTTGGGAATTTTCTGGTAATCCGCCAAATTCAGGTTCAAAGTTCGTAACAATTTATCCCTTACAGTCCATTTAGAATTTCTAATTAAAAATTCAGACCTAATCGTATGATACTTAACAATCCCAATTCTGGAAAATTCGATTTGAATCTACGTCCTTAAAATTTCCTCGGTTCGTAACCGATACGTAGTTCGCAGCTTATCGATAATTAATCCTTAAGAGAAAAATTATTTCAAGCACCGAATAGTTTTCTCTTAATTGTCATAGCTTAAAAAAAATTTATATCGCTATTTTCAAATCTTAGCTTTGCCGGAAAAATCGAGGGGTTACAGTCTTCCCCCCTTAAAATAGTTTCGTCCCCGAAACTTCCTTCTCGTTTTCCATGGATTCAAAGTAGCTCACTACTTAATTCTTATCTCCAAAATTATCAACTTAGGCTTTAATACTTTCTTATTTCCAACCTTTCATAGCCTAAGCTTCCCAAGGTTCGAATAGCTTGTGTTATCATTTTGGAGCACATAAATTCCCACGTAATAAATTTCAACTCCTTAACACGGCATTTTTAATCTCATCAATATAAATCACCTTTAATCCATTAGAAGTATATCTTGAGGAAATCATACACATTCAAATGTGTATAAAAATGCATACCAAAAATATCTGTAAACTTTCCAGGAGATCGATAAGGTCGTTGCCTATTTCATAATCCAAAACCGTCCAACAACTATTTCCTCAGGATTCACCATGTATAATCTTTATATCAATATTTCCATATAACAATTACCTCAATACATATCATGATAATATCCTTACCTTAACTTTTCCATATAACAATTCCCTCAATATTTATCATAATATCATTACTGCTCAAAATTCCTTTAAACCAAAACTTATTCACCAATAGAGAGATTTCCAACTCTCAAAATAAATACCAAAGGGATCACTCTAATATCTCAAAATAATTATCAAGTAGATAATTCCAATATCTCAAAATAAACATCTAAAAGATAATTCCATTATCTCAAAATAATTACCAAAGAGATAATCTCAATCTCTCAAAATAACCATCAAACAGAGAGTGTCCAAACTCTCGCAATAACCACCAAAGATAATTCTTCAACTAATTGATTAAACTTTCCATATGTCCCAAAAAAAATAGGTATCATATAAAATATCAAGGAGAAATGGATCCAAAGGGAAAGTTTCAACTTCCAAACCAATACCGAACCAACCGGACGAATCCACGAACCGGTGGCTAAAACCAAATCAAAATCAATTCAAACCAACCGGACGATTCCATGAACCGGTGGCCAAAACCAGATAGAGATATGTCAACTCTCATCGTTATAATCACAATCATAGTCATAAACGATAGTTCAAAATCTCCAAGTATCACCACTCTTTGAGACAAAATATATAAATAACCATCTCCTTCAAAATATCATATCTTACATCTATAACCCAAATTAATTATTCGAAGTCGTATCTAATGTCTAACTTTCATATTCCTAATATCTACATACCAATATTTTCCTTTTCATAATTCATATACCAAATAATTTCACCACCAAATCTCTTCAACATCATAATTTCATTACTTACCATAATCGCTATACATTTAATAATTTCACTAACAATTACCAGAGCAACCAATATGTATTCACATTAAATAATTTCATAAGACGTGTACTCACGTTTTCCCAAAATCATATAGCCTAAAGACAAAGGGGTGTATACCCCAAAATTAGCATAAGCAAGTAAGTTCCATTTCACTCCGTAAAATATGGGCTTGGGTTTTATATTTTCAAAATCTCATATTCTTTCCAAAATCGTATAGATATATATATCATTTGTCTCATAATCTTCATAAAATATTTTCCCAAAATACATGTGGAGATATCATTTTCCAAAATAACATATTTGTCAAGGAGGATTAGATACCAAGTGGAGAAACTCTCTCCATAATCACCAATAGGCATCATAAGCCAAATCAAAATCAAATTGGGGGACTCAATCATTACCAATACTCAAATTTCATACTTCATAAACCAAATTGTGAGATTTCCGGCTCACACCGGCTGCAAGTATTCTTACCCTCCAAGACTAAATATGTACATATAATTTTCAAAATATATCATTTCCTCATGATAAATGTCTTCTTCAAAAATATATAATTTCTCAAAATACATTTTTCTCCACAATAATTTATTCCATAAGAATACATCATTCTTCATAGGAATGTACATATACTAAAATTCCAAGCCAAGCATTTACTCAACACACGAGTTTGACCCGTAAAAATCCATTTTCGATAATTCGAGAATCATACACATATTATGTAATGCATTTGTGGTCACATGCACATAATTTTGCAAAACACATAATTTTGACATCATATCATATCATATATGAATATACATATATATGGGGTAAATAATAATTTTAGTGAACATGAAATCTTACTCGCAACAGGGCGTCCCAAATTCTATCATCGATAACAATGATCTCAAATCCTAATCTTGTAACAAAGATGTCACGTCTTACAAAGATTTCCCCGCCTAGGTTCCAATCTAACCTCCAAAGATTCGAACCGCCTTAATACCAACTTATAACAGAGCGTACCAAACTCAGTTTCCAAGAACTTATAACCTTAAGTCCTGATAGATTCCACTTTATAATAGAGCTTCACCAATTCTATTATTGATAACAAGGGTCTCAAATCCTAAGCTCTGATCTCTACTACGTAACAGAGCTTACCAAACTCTATTGCCTATGGCAAAGATCTCACAACCTAAAGTTCTGATCTATCTCCAAGGTCTTATAACCTTAGGCTCTCCACTTTCACTCAGTAACAGAGCGTATCGGGCTCTACTGTCCAAAACAAAGATTTCGTATCCTAGGCTCTGATACCAATTTGTAACACCCCAATTTTCACAACTTGGATTTATTATAAAATCCTAATATTACAATACATTGCGGAAGCGTCTAACTAGCAGAAAACTGGGTGTTACCGCCACGCTCAGGTATCTTTCCTATACCCAAACGTTAAGGCTAAACTTACAACCTCAAAACCATATCAACATCCAAAAGTGTACATATGGAACTAATCCTCCAAGGGTGTCTATTCTAGGATAGAGTAGTCTTCAACCTCGACTCCCATCCTATTCAGAGCTCATCGGCCACAAAGGGCCCACGCTAGACTGCATCTAATAAAGGACACAATGAAGTGTAGTTAGCGCGACGGCTAAGTAAGGATATCCATGATCACTCGAAAATAAACAAAGGTTTCAAAAATAATTTTCAACAATAGTAGGGCACGATAACATTACCCATCAGTCGCAATAGACCTGCAAACATTCTAACAACAAGCAGATTCACTTCATTTCAGTAATTCAAGCGTATAGCACAGTCATTAATTTACCCGACGGTTAGCTCTCACACATCACCCGTGGTACACAATTCTCGCCTTACTCTTAAGTGGGGGTACGAAACACATCCACTGTTAGATCTCGGTGGGGTACACAACACATCCACCTTCCAATTCTCGCGTGGGGTACAAAACACATCCACGTTTAATTCACGGTGGGGTACGAAACACATCCACCTTTAATTCATAAGTGGGGTACGAAACACATCCACTTTCAACTCTCGCGTGGGGTACAAAACACATCCACGTTTAATTCACGGTGGGGTACGAAACACATCCACCTTTAATTCATAAGTGGGGTACGAAACACATCCACTTTCAACTCTCGCATGGGGTACACAACACATCCACGTTTAATTCACGGTGGGGTACGAAACACATCCACCTTTAATACATGAGTGGGGTACGAAACACATCCACTGTTAGATCTCGGTGGGGTACACAACACATCCACCTTTAATTCATGAGTGGGGTACGAAACACATCCACTATTAGTTCTCGGTGGGGTACACAACACATCCACCTTTAATTCATGAGTGGGGTACGAAACACATCCACTGTTAGTTCTCGGTGGGGTACACAACACATCCACCTTTAATTCACATCACACGACTCCATCACCAATACCTCACTCAAATATATCCTCCCAACCCGCATGCTTAGGTTAGTGTTAGCCACATCACAGAAATCCAAGCATAGGAGTCATAATAATTTCCAAAGCACAATTATTTCCAAAAATCGTAAAATAATTAAGTATAATATTTTGGCTTCAAAAAAACACTCACCCGGATGCCCGTAGGCTCTCAAAATATCACAACAATTAAGCCTAAAAACATCGGGGAAAAACCGGATCGAGAACAAGTCAAAACGAGCCCGCGTCGCGCGGACTCGCAAATGGCCGCGCCGGCGGACGCCCGGCGGACGCGGCGTCCGGACCGCGTCCGCGGGTTCGGCATCTCGCGCCGAGACTGGGCGCCCACGGACGCGCAGCGGACGCGCGCGTCCGTGCGGCGTGCAGCCTCTCGGCCGAGGCGCCGTAGCGTAAATCACAACGGGGCGCGCGTTGGACGCGCGTCCACGGCCGCGTCCACCCCAAATCTGCCAGAAAATTTCTGGCGCAGTCCGAATGATTGAGCCGGTAAAAATAGTTCCCGAACTCTTTTTCACTTGAAATTTTTATGGTAGAATCCCAACTTATAGTACTTAATGTCCATAAAAAGTTTTGGTCACCTAGGTTCACGAATTAACACAGA
>CP025649.1:6629660-6654444 GCA_003576665.1 Ipomoea trifida | reverse complement strand
TTTCCGGTAATCCGCCAAATTCAGGTTCAGAGTCCGTAACAATTTATCCCTTACAGTCCATTTAGAATTTCTAATTAAAAATTCAGACCTAATCGTATGATACTTAACAATCCCAATTCTGGAAAATTTGATTTGAATCTACGTCCTTAAAATTTCCTCGGTTCGTAACCGATACGTAGTTCGCAGCTTATCGATAATTAATCCTTAAGAGAAAAATTATTTCAAGCACCGAATAGTTTTCTCTTAAATGTCATAGCTTAAAAAAATTTATATCGCTATTTTCGAATCTTAGCTTTGCCGGAAAAACCGAGGGGTTACAAGTGGATAATTGTAAATTTAGTGATATGACATTTTGAAAGTAAGAAAATTGCATGAGTGAAGATAGCCTAAGCTTTGATATTGTAAGTCTATATCACATCACCATAGTAAAAGTTTCACTGAAATGGTCCATGGACTATAGTAAAATTACTAATTTGGTTCCAATTTTAACGGATGTTTAACGGCAAAATAAATGGAGGACCAAATTGGTTAAAATTTTCAAAGTTGATGGACTTAATTGGGCACGAAAAAATTCTCAAGGACCAAATTGATAATTTCGCAATAGTCGAGGGACCATTTCGGTAATAATCTCTAAGATCATATATGTAGTTTTACATTCAAAGTAGTCAAAGTATATAACACATTAGATTAAATTTCTTTCCACTATTGTGACAAAACAAATTAATAGATACTGCACTTACTAAACTGGTATAAATCACTTATACATCTAGCTATTTTGCTCTTCACCAATTCAAGAATGAGCGAAATAAAGTAAAGTCACCTTAAAGAAATGCGAATAACAATGAGAAATTTGATCTTCCTTGGAGTAAATTTGATCTTCCTTGGAGTAATGAGTTCACATTCATATGCACCAGTCTATGGCTAAAAGTAATATAAAGTTAAATAGATCAAATATAATTACCTAAAAAGAATGTGGGCAATGATGATAAATCCAGTCTACATAGAGGGTAATACTTGGTAGTCAGGTCAAGAGGGTCAATAGAAGAAGAAAAAGAGACCTTGACAGAGAAGTTTGAGAGAGAGAGAGGAGGAGGAGTTTTGTATGCAGAATGAATGATGAAATGATCTGTATATATTATATTGTAGTGTTACCTTTTTTGAAAACTTGAAAATATAAGTTGAAAGTTACAATTTTGCTCATTTTCTGAAAAATGAACCAAAAAGACATCAAGACAACTTTCTATAATGCAATTAAACACTGAAAATATGAAAATGTTTTCAGGAAATTGACTCAATTTCCAGAAAATATTTTTGGAAAGTCATTTTTCTGGTTTCCAAAGACACCCTTAATGTATGTGTACATTGGTTTTTCAATTGCAGTTTAAATGGAGGTTATATGAAAACGAGTTGGATGTGTTAATTACCACATTATTACAAATTACGATAGCATGTCTAGATGACGAAGTCTCCTATGGTTATGTACGAGGTGGTAGAGTAGTTTGTTAAATTTTCTAAACTTCTTTTTTTTTTTAAAGAAAATAACTTAAACTACAAAAAACACAAGTACAACTTCCATTTCTCATTCAGGAGTTTCCCAGACGCAGACTGTTCGAAAAATTTGCGTCTGCAGCATATGCGTCCGGGCAACTCCTGACGCAGATTGTCCTCAACTCTGGACGCAAATGATTGATTTTGTACTATTGTTGGCACTATGAAATTCCTTTTGTGGACTAAGAAACATATATAATCCCACCATGTTGCATTGTTCAACATGTTAGGAAATAACATTCCATTTAGTAATTGCATGATACGTACACAGTCGGGTCAGGGGTTGCACGTCTTATAAGTTTGAATGCTCTGTCTGTAGTATCAGATTATGTAGAGATATGTCATGATCAAATGAGAGGTGCCGAAAATTGAGTTGTTATCTCTGCATTTTAATTTGCAGAAGTATTTGAAGCTCCAAAACCAGTTGAACAACATGCAGCCAGTGTACCCCTTTCAATTGACATAGTGCACAATCATTGCCCAAATCTTGCACCCAACCAATTTACCAATTTAATTCCGATCTATCTTTTAACACACATAAATTTATCACAACTGGAACACAATCATCCACTCAATCTTTCAGAAATTAATAACATATCAAGAATATGCACACCAGCAAATGCACACTCGACAACTTGGTAGATTTATTTGACAAACTTGAGTAGATCTATGAAGCTTTTGCTGGGTAAGAACAAAATTGCAATTGGGACCTGGTTCAAGTTGTGAGATGTGCAACAAAACCAATAATAAAAAAAGAAGGTTGAAACACAAACATTGTTATACTACCTCTACAATACACATGAAAACTAGAAACCTTCCTTGTCTCTGGCCAGAGACGTAGAATGAGTTCTTTCAAGGAGTAAATGAGTTCGCATGCCTAAAATGGTAATAGAAAGAATATAAGATATGATTTAGAAACAGTAAATATTTGTATTATATTACTGAAAATTGATTGTCCTGTAATACTATTAGTCTTATAGGGGTGCATGGAACAAACCATTAGTCTTATAGGGGTGCATGGAACAAACCATATATCTGTAAGGATTTTTATATTACTATTTCAAGCAAATGAACTTGTTTCTTTCTATAATGATTGGACTTATCATCGTTGCTCACATTATTTTTAGGTAATTATATTATTTGATCTATTTAACTTTGCATTACTTTTAGTCTTATACAAGTGCATATCAAGACCAAACTGTAAATCTAAATATGATTTCTACAATTATAAGCAACTGAGCTCATTTACTCCAAGATCAAATTTCTCATTATTTACCGTCCTTGCTTTAAGGTAATTCTACTCTATTTCACTCAATCTTGTATTGGTGAAGAGTGCAAAAGGTAGAACTATAAGTAATTTGTACCATTTTAGAAAGTGTAGAAACTTTTGTTATATATTTGACTGCTTTTAATGTAAAACTATATATGATCTTACATATAGAAATATATTTTTCAGGAAAAAGGGATGCATATGTTAAAGGGATGCATGAATCCTCGATCAGGAATATTTAATTTTTAACACATAATCTTGGTTTAGCATAACTTTGAAATAGATTAATAAATATATATACCTGACAATTCTAAGTCGATGTATTAGATCCTGAGTGAGGATGAGTATGTTTGGAGAAAATAAGGCGATACACTTCCAAATCCATTGTTGTTTTTCGTGTCGAGGTATAACACTCCACCTAATAATTGAATGATATGCAACCGAGTCCTGCATTCCATGTCTTCATCAGTTGAATATTCTGTCACTGATAGCTGATTCTGTAGACATGTTAGGATCAAAGGAGAGGTACATGAAATTGAATTATATATTGTTAAGCCTAATAATATTGTAGAGGTGGTCATGACAAACATATGTCATCTTTTGTCTACATTTGGAAACATCCATACCATCAATGCACAATCCTAAGAAAATATAATCTACTCATCTGATCTTGAAATGTGATAGTGACTTCCCCAAATAATGGCAGTTGGAAAGAATGGGGGATCGTTTACTTCGTTTTTCTGTTTTTCCTTTTCCAGTTTTCCATCCCTCCATTTTTCCAGTTTTCCATCTTCATTTCTCCAGTTTTCCATTTCTCCAATTTTCTGATTTCATATACAAATTTCATAATATGAAACACAAGTACTACTACTACTACTACTACTACTAATAATAATAATAAAAATAAAAATAATAATAATAATAATAATAATAATAATAATAATAATAATAATAATAATAATAATAATAATAATTTCATTTTTAAATAAAAAATTTGAATGTACAAAAAGTAACAAAAGTCGATAAAAACATATTACTAAGTAAATTATAACTATTTCATGTTGCAAAGGGATTCACAAGAAAGAAGAACAGAAAGAAGAACAAGGAAAGTCTCTCAGGTATTTTCTCAAACACTTGGTGAGTAGTACTGATATTAGTAATTGTGGAAGATGATCTGAATATATTATTCACTGATCAAAGGCCTTTAAATAGGCTAGAATATAATAAAATAACAGAAGCACAGTAAATTAGCTAGAAAATAGGATCATTACTAAAGAATAGGAACTAATCTAGAACATGTGAATAGAAACTATTAATTAATGAATAAAATCAGAGAATTATTCTAACATGTCCTCCCCTAAACTGAACATTCACATGCTCAGTTTAATTTTCAATAGACTTCAGATCACAGACTCCCAGCATCATTCTTTGTTTCTCAAATGTTGTTGACTTGAGTGCTTTGGTGAAGATGTCATCAACTTGATCTTCACTCCTGCAATATAAGAGTTCAATAGCTCCTTCCTTAACAAGGTCCCTTATAAAGTGTCTTCTGACATCAATATGTTTGCACCTTCCATGTAGAACAGGGTTTTTGGACAGCTTTATAGTTGAACTATTATCACAGAATATAGTGATAGGTCCTTCTTCTTTGAAATGACATTCTTCAAGTATCCTTCCCAACCATAGTGCCTGACAAACACAACTTGTTGCTACAACAAACTCAGCCTCAGTTGTAGATAAAGTGACAATAGGTTGCTTCTTAGAAGACCATGAAATAGCTGTATTTCCCAAGAGAAATATGTAGCCTGATGTGCTCTTTCTGTCATCAATATCACCTGCATAATCACTGTCAGTGAACCCTAGCAAAGCATCTTTTTCTCCTCTTTTGTAGAATAATCCATATTCTTTTGTTCCTTGGACATATCTAAGAATTCTTTTTGCTGCCATAAGATGAACCTCCTTTGGATGCTCCATAAATCTGCTAATAACACTAACTGCATGCATGATATCAGGACGTGTTGCAGTTAAGTACATCAAACTACACACAACTTGCTTATAAATGGTGCTATTCGCGAATTTGCCTTCTGGATTCTTTACTAGCTTCATATTGGTTTCCATAGGGGTCTTAGTGGGATTGCAATTTTTCATTTTAAACTTCTTCAAAATGTCTTGAACATACTTCTTTTGACACATAAAAATACCTGCAGCAGATTGTACTACTTCTATGCCAAGATAATAGTGCATCAATCCAAGATCAGACATGTCAAATTCAACCATCATATTTTCCTTGAATTTATCAAACATAGGCTGATCATTCCCAGTGTAAATTAAGTCATCTACATACAAGCATATAATCAGAATTTTTCCTCCTTCAGACTTTGTGAATAATGTGTGCTCATAAGGACATTTTTTAAAACCTTCCTTCAGAAAATAGGATTCAATCCTACTATACCAAGCCCTTGGGGCTTGTTTTAGCCCATACAATGCTCTTTTTAACTTGTAAACTTTATGTTCATTACCGGGCATAATATAACCAGAAGGTTGATCAATATATACCTCTTCATCCAAGTTTCCATGTAGAAAGGCTGACTTGACATCAAGTTGGAAGATGGGCCATGAGTTTTGTGCTGCCAACGAGATCATCAATCTGACAGTGTCATGCCTTGCTACTGGAGCAAACACCTCTTGATAATCAACACCAAACTCCTGCTTGTATCCTTTAGCAACTAGGCGTGCCTTGTACTTGTCAACTTCTCCGTTTTCCTTTAGTTTGATTTTGTAAACCCATTTCACGCCTATAGTCTTCTTTCCTTCTAGGAGCTCAACCAAATCCCAAGTATTATTCCTTTCAATGGCAGCAATTTCTTCATCCATCGCTTTTCTCCATTTTGCATCTGCAACAACATCATCAAACATTACAGGATCACAATCTGAAAATAATGCAAAATATGAAAGCTCGTCATCAGATTGATCAATCCCAGGAACTTCATAATCTATCATCCAGGCAGGTCTTTTTCTGTTACGTTGAGGTCTCCCATCATTTGTTTCGTGTGCAGAGGAAGTGTTTTTTCCCTGTTCAGTTATGTCTTGATTTGGTACTGGTTGCACGTTTTCAGCTTCTTCTTTATTGAAGAGTTGTATTTTAGCGGGAGGTGGAAAGAGTGTAGGTGAATATAACGGGAAGAAGTTCCCGAGTATCGTCTCAAGGAATGGTAGAAAAGGATTTGGTAGACAAGGAATTAGGCACAAGAGTTCCTAGGTTTCAAAAGCTAGTCCTATCGAAAGGTTTGTGTATGTCATTCTAAGAATATCTCAAACACTTAAAACAAAAGGTGTTGTGAACAATCTATTTGGAAGGAGGGTTCGGATCAATCTAACAAGTACATAAACTCTTGACTTCCTATAGGTTTACGGTATGGCAATACTTAAGGGACATACTTGAGACAAAAACACAAACACCTAAGCCATTCTCATGGTCAAAGGACTCCCTTCTACACACTAGGGTTATTCTCATAACTCCTAAGTTCAAAGAAGCATGCTAGCAAACACCTTGTGTGCTCTATTTGTCTTCCAATCCCCCTTCTCTCAAAGGTGGGAAAGAAAAGTGGTTAGAGAGGTCTAACACACTCCCTACTCTCGTAGGTGAGTGATTCTACCCTAATTCCCTAAGGCAACCGGCCAAGTTAGCCTAGAGTCCACACTAACACTCCAAAACACTAACAAGCATCCATTAAGCATCATTCAAACCTTAATCAAGACATTTAGCATTCAAGAGATACATACAAGCTCAATTGATCCAAACCACAAGGAGTTCTAGCCAAGCATTCTAAGAATCAAAATCATCATTGCAAAAGTCCACAAGAGAGAAAACTAGAATCAAAATCAAAGTGCAATTCAAGATCAAAGACAAAATTCAAGATCAAATCACTAAACAAAACAATAAAGCAATTCACAAAATAGAAATTGAAGAACAATGGAAGAAATTGAAAGATTACTTGATTGCAAATGGAAATCTTCTACAAATCTTGATCAATTGCAAGTTGATGTCCACAATCTTCTCCAAATCTAGCTAATTGAATGGAAATATGAATGGAATTGAAGTGAATTGGGAGAGAATTTCAACCTAATTCTAGAGAGAGAAATTTTAGGCTAGACTAATCTGGAAAAATGAATGGGATCCCCCTGAAAAATGCCCCAATTCCCTATTTAAATCGCGCCAACCGCCAAAGTAAGTTGTAGCGGACGCCCGACTGGACGCGCGTCCGCTGCGCGTCCAGCGGGATTCTGTGCGCGATGTTCAAATTTTCGGCGCGGGATCTGGGAATCGGACGCGGCGTCCTATGTGCGTCCGCTGCGCATCCTAAGCAGACATTGCAACTTCAGAGAGTGATTTTTCGGACGTGGGGCGTCCAGTGGCGTCCAGCAGTCGTCCTAAGCAGACATCTCAAATTTTAGAGAGCGAATTTTCGGACGCGGGGCGTCCGGTGGCGTCCAGCAGGCGTCCGCTGGAGACTGCTTCGCACTTCGCGGACCTGGGACGTGGACGCCCGGACGGACGCGCGTCCTAGGCGCGTCCGGGCCGGTCCTTTGCTTCCAATTTGGCTCGCGAATCAATCTTTGAAATCCATGCCTTTTTCACCTCTTTGCACAACGTTCTACCTACAAAATTATCAAACACGTGTGGACTAGGATCCAATGGCACTAACAAGCATATTTTACGCAATTCATGCTCAAATCAATCACAAAAGCTAGCAAGTACGTGCAATGTGACCCGAGAATGACCCTATGAATGTAGCATCTTTTGCACTTATCAAAATTTCCACACTTTAGAACTTGCTGGTCCTCAAGCAAGCCATCATTGGCAAAGCAAAAACTAAGTGCAAAGGATGCCACCACTTTGATATGCAAGCAAGCTAAACCATAAGAACGATGCACACACTTGAAATCAATACGATCCTCAAGCTATCATGAAAATGTGTTTTTAAACAATCCTTTAATTCTCAACAACGACTATCCCAAGAACAAAACCTTTCAACTCTAGTAGAGCAATTTGGTTAACTTTCATTATCATACAAGTCAAGCATGCAATCCAATAACGGGTTCACCAACCATTTAAAGCGGGCCACTAGCCGAGCCAACTAGTGGGACCGATGTGCACAATCCAAACCTATTAGACCACCCTTGTAACCTCAAGCCCCCCTAGATTCTAGCGTGATAAACAAAAAAGCTTAACGGTTATCTACTACCCCTCAAGACCGACCATCGGGCTAACCCGATCTCACATGGAGCTCCATGCTTTTTCAAGAACTGTGCAATAGGCGCCCGGTCCCAACGGGATAGATCTCTCCTTTTCCCATTCCCCAAGATAACCTCATCGGGCTACCCGACTTCACATGGATATCCATGCTTTTTCGAAGACAGTGCGATGGGTGCCCGAATCTCAGCGGAATGGCTCTCTTAAATTTTCTCATCTCCCAAGACCTCGCATCGGGGCAACCGACTTCACGTGGATATCCACGCTTTTTCGAAGACAGTGCGATGGTTGCCCCTCAACTTGCCCTAGCGAGATGGTTCATCTTTTCATATCCTAAGGTGGCCTCATTGGGCTCTTTTGGGGTTTTGGCCTCATTGGGCTCTTTTGAACAACTTAAAGTAAAGCAACACCTTCACAACCCCACACTACACCTTCGGGAGAGCAAAAACAAAGAAAATTAGGTTCATTTCCGGGCTTAGTAAACATTATATTACTAGGTTTGATAGGTGCACACTCCCACTTCGTTCCCTCCTTGACTATGGTCCGGGTTAAATGAGAGGTGAACATCACACAATCATGCAACAATTCATCCAATTTAACAAGAGTATAAGAGTTTTCTTCCATGGGATAGTCCAAATTGAGAAACAAGGGTTCATTCAAAACACACATTTTACAAGAAAGATTAAGCAACGCATTCATTTCAAACATGTCCATTGTTCTAAGCTAGGCATTGTATTTGCAAATCAAAGTCTTTCAAGCAAAGCACAAGTGTGTTTTCCTTTCCACACTTTAGAATGAACATCGCCCTCGATGTTCACACTACGCACAAGGTGGAAAAGCTACAAAAGGTCTCAACATACAATGCCCGTTTCCACACTTTAGAAGTGTGCTATGGGCTAACGGGTCACACAACATACTTTTATGAATGATTTTAAGACAAGCTAATGCACAAGTCATGCCATCACACCCATTTTCCACACTTTAAAAGAAAAGCATATAGGTAAAAGAATGGGTAAGCATATAGAAACTCCCCTATGGCATTTAAGATCTACATGAGGATGCTCATATCATCTCTCTTTTCTTTGCGATTACCTGCACACCACAAGCTTTCAAACACATGGACTCACATTCGATTAGCTATCAAGAAAGCATCAAGATAAAGATTCAATATTAAAAGTAAAAACTAAAAGAATAACATGAACAAAACATGAACAAAACATGAATTAAAAACAAAGTATAAGTGCGTAATAGAACACGTGCTAAACTCAAGAAGAAATCCTACAACTAAGCAACTAGGATCATCAAGGTGCACTAGATCATATGCCCGATCCATCGGACTCCTCTCCAAATCGCTCAAGTTTGAGCCTCCGTACTTCGTGTTCAAGCATATTAACCCGGTTCTCAAGTCTCTCTATAATTCCCCATAAGTCTCTTTGCTCTCCTCTATCTTCATCCTCACTAGGTCCCTCGGGTGCTATGCCAAATTGCAAGAAATCACCTATGTCTAGGGGTGTCATGGTTGTGGCCACCGCTTCATATGCAAGTGCATCTTCAAACCCCAACGCCTCACAAAGTCTACTCACTATAGGTCCCACAAAGATACTCTCACTGTCCTCGTAGCTTTGTCTCTTAAGAAAGGCCTTACAAAGCTCTCCCATATGGATTGGGGTTCCCGTGTATATGCTCCAAAGTATGAACAATTCCCTTCTTGTAACATTGTCATTTGGAGATTTGCCTTCCCAACCAAGAACGTGCTATGATGTGCCACATTATTTTAAGCTCCGAGACTTTGATGTACTTGGCACTAGTGTATGAAGGTCTCCAAGCTACCCCTTGCCTAGCAATGCCCCACCAAAATAGCCCGGGTTGATGCTCATTAGGGAAGTCATCCACAAGATTTGCATACCATCCTTGATCTTGGTCATGCAACGTGTAGAATCCTAGTAAATTACCAAGCTCATCCGATGAGAGGTTGTATTGTCTATGAAACAACTTGAACCTAATGCTAGGTTGTCTCCGGTTATGCACCCTCTCATTGACCTCCAACGTAGAAATGAACTCCCTAACTATAGGGACATATGTAGCATCCCTCCAACTACAAATGTGACTCCAAAAAGGTTGGGATATCATCCTTTCAAACTCTCCTTGAATGCCTAAGACGGCTAAGACCGGAGCTTCTATGTAGTTCTACTCAATGATTTGCTTGTCTCGGAAGTGCCTATACCTAAAGAGGTCCTCCACCTCAATCATGAGGCCTCGGTGTGCAACTTCCATAATCGGGGCTTCCCCTTCTTCACTTGACGTGTCCTCATTAGGCCTTCAAGGGTGTGCCTAGGCACCATCATTTCGGCCCTTGGAAGTCCCTATATTCATTAATCAAGCATTAGATTTTCAATTCACAACGTCCAATTTTCAATTCAAGATATTACATTATCATTTCAAGCATTTGCATTCTCAATATAAGCATAATGACATCCCCAACTAAGCATTGTGATTTCAACATAAGAAGTGACATTCTCATAATAAGCATTGTGATCATCAATTCAAGTAAAATATGCATCATACATTATTAGTGACATTTTATCAAACACATGGCATGCAATGTTAATAAAAGCACAAATGTATGAAACATGTATGATCTAAAGCACTATAGAGTACAAAAACACAAGCATAGCATCACCCAAAGCTCAAAAGTAAAGGATCATACAAGATCTTACTGAAATTTGAGTAGAAAAATAGATCAAAATCCTATTAACCCAAGTGGAAGAAGAAGAAATGTCAAGAGAATTACCAGCTTGTTTTATCTATGATGTCGCGCGTTTCTTCCCCCGCATTTTTGCTTATTCGTATGTCTTCGTGCCCCCTGTCGTTGTGAGCTTAAAAACAACACTAACAAATGTTTTTTGGAGATTTTAGCAATTATTAGAAGTAAAAAAAAACATTAGCTTCAAACTTAAAATCAATTAAAAGAAAACATTATAAACCAAAATGCATTACGTAAAGTAAAAGTAACTAGAGTAATACTAAACCGAATTTAAACAAGCCAAATAAAACGAAAGTAAAGAAAGATTGAGTCGGCACCCCACGCTCGGGGTACCTATTGTTTAAGCTGGGCCATTTCAACATAAGAACTTAAACATCCAAGAACCCAAGTATCAATACGATGCGTCCCCGCCTTGTGAGGGCGGTGGGAAACGTTGCTCCATCCAAAGGCGCAACTGCTCAATCGCTTGGAATTGCTGGTCTTGGCGTTCTTCATGCCTCACGATTGCTTCGTTTTGCCTCATCAACTCCTCATGGTGAAGGTCCATCCTTTGGTTGAAGGCGTTCATAGATTGATTGTGCAACTGAAGCTGGAACGCCCTCATGGATGCCCAGTCATAAACTGGGGGATACTCTGCGTACTCCGGGGGTACATCTGGACCTCCCCGAATCACCGGCTCTTGCTCATGCGGACGCTCATCCTGTTGAGGTCTCGGCGCGGCCCCAATCCTAGGGGCGTAGCTCTTGCTGAGATGCGCATCTATAAACGGTCGCATGGAGACAATGCTTTTCTCCCTCGCCAACTCTGCTTGCAACCCTAAACCGTGGCACAGTCTCGTGACCACCGGCCCTATCCAGACATACGGGCACTTAGGTTGTGTCTGCGAGGTGAACAGCTGCTGCACCATACAAGCCATCTGAATAGGCTCATTCATCTCCAAGCTCTACAGATTGAAGAGATCAAATCTATATATCTTGTGGAGGTTCTTATTTCTTCCCCCAAACGTAAGATTGAGTAGAAGCTTCATCATCAACAGTGGCGGGCGAACTACCTTTGAGGTGTTTGGCTTAGTCTCGGTGAACCTTCCTCCTTGACCATTAGTAATCTGATGCCAGTAGGCTTCTGCTGCCGCGTCGGAGTCAAAATCGGTGGGAAGGTTTCGCCATTCTTCAATTCGAGAGTCCTCGGGGGTGTAGAATCCAAGATATTCCCCTAACTGTATCAACGAGACTTGGTGCTCCCTACCAAACAGCGTGAACTTCATGCAGGGAGTCCACATGTGGTTTGACGGGATGGCCGTATAGGTGGCGATGAACTCGTGCACTACGGGCTCATATGTGTCATCTCTCCAACTGAAGAGATGTTCCCAAGATCGCCTCGCCATCATTCTCTCTACCTCCTCCCGACACCCATATGCATCGAGCATGGGGAGATCGAAGTAGTAACCGCCCGAAGCTCCTTTTGCTCGCAGCTCCTCTACTCTTGCTATTTGCGCCCCGCTAAGATGCCTAAGGCTTCGGCCCCCAGGTATTAACAAATCGCTTTCGCCTTCTACGGCCCTTGAACTTGATCCAACGTCGTGCTTTCTCTTTTTGGCACATTCCTTTCGTCTAGATTTGGAAGCCGTAGATTTGGGAGGCATCTATTTTAACAATAAAACATGTGAGCCATAACATAGTTGAATCTTTTGCACTTACGTAATCACACAAATATCAAAAGCAAGGCAAAACTTAGCTCAACAAACTCATCATTATCTAGCATACTCAACCATTTTTCTTATCAATTAAAATTCTAGGCAAAAAGGAAAGAAAGTACATTGAAGCATATTTCATCACTTAGTTTCACGTCATTGATGCATATACAATTCATAGTATAACTCCAAAACTTCAAACTTTAAGCATATTTATTTTCAAAACACACAATGTAGAAAGCATCTCCAACATTTATCAACTTAAAACCATTCTACAACCATTCCTTATCACCAAAACAATGCTAATCTTATTCCAAATCATTTATTCATGTCAAAGTTCAAAAAGCTCCAAATTTGTGAAACTAGCAAACAAAATTCTCAATTAAGCATAATGCAAAGTCAAGAAACACAAATTGGTTCCATACAAACTCTTGATTAGCATCTAATTTCACTTATCAATCATTAATTTCAATATTGAAGCACAATTATTCAAACCCAAGTTTTTCCACCATTAAAGTAGGGTTTCAAGCTTTTTTTCAACATTCAAATTCAAGTTTAACCATACAAATTGCAATTAAAACTCCTAAGCATGCTCATTACAAGTTAAGGAATCACATTCTAACAACAAACAAGCAATGCAATTGACAAAGCAAGAATTCCCAATTTCAAGTTCATAACAATGGTGAAAGCTCAAAAATAGGGTTGAAGAAGATGCACATACCTTAAAGTTTGTTGTAGAGATGTTGTACAAAGATGAAAGCTTGAAATTTTTGCCTTGGATTAACTTTGGAACTTGAAAGACTTACTTGGAGGTTTTTGGAGTGGTGTTCGTACGCTAGAATGAAGAAGAAAGGGGAGATTTTGCTTTAAAACCCTTGATTTCGTCCGCTGAATCGCCCAGGATTGGCCCGTCGGACGCGCGTCCGGAAGGCGTCCGCAATTTAATTCTTCGTTTCTGGAATTGCCGTAGCATCGGACGCGGGTCGGACGCGTGCGTCCGCCCGGCATCCGATTTTCCTCGTCGTTCGGCAAATAGGGGGCGAAATCCGGGCGAATTCGTCCGCTAGCGTCCGCATTGCGATTTCTGGACTTACACCGCGTTCTGACGGACGTGGGTCGGACGCTCGTCCGCCTTGCGTCCATCAGAGCGCACTCTGATGGTTCAAACTCCTGCACTGGACGCGGACCGGACGTGCGTCCGGTCTGGCGTCCAGGCTCACTTTTTCCCCAATTTTGACTTTTTTCTCTTTCTTCTTCGGTCTTTGTGACTTCACCTTATATGGCCCTGCAAAAACATACTATATCTAAAAGAAAAACATGTAAGATAAGGCATTAAAAGTAAAAGTAACCTCGGGTTGCCTCCCGAGAAGCGCTACGTTTAACGTCTTTAGCCCGACTCTTTGTAAGCTTCAATTTTCCATTCGAGTCAAATGCAAGGTAGCCACCTCTCGTGGTTTCATTCCTCCAAAGTACTTTTTAACTTGGTGACCATTGACCTTGAATTCACCTTTTTCCGGATGTGCGATTTGAATAGTTCCATAGGGAAAAACTTTTGTGACCGTGAATGGACCGGACCATCTCGACTTCAGTTTCCCCGGAAAGAGTTTGAGTCTTGAATTGAAAAAGAGTACTTGGTCTCCTTCTTTGAATTCCTTCCCCTTTTTTATGTGCTTATCATGATACAACTTCGTTCGTTCTTTATAAGCACGCGAGTTCTCATAAGACATCAACCTCCATTCTTCTAATTTGTCGAGTTGCCACATTCTCTCACGCCCCGCTAGGTCCATGTCGCTATTCAATTTCTTTATTGCCCAATACGCCTTGTGCTCTATTTCCACCGGTAGGTGGCATGCTTTCCCGTAGACTAATCTAAAAGGGGTGGTTCCGATTGGAGTTTTATAGGCCGTTCTAAACGCCCACAGCGCATCATCTAACCGATCAGGCCAATCTTTACGATGAATTCCAACCGTCTTTTCCAAGATTGCCTTAATATCACGGTTGGCATTCTCTACTTGACCACTCGTCTGGGAGTGGTATGGTACTCCCCCCCTGTGTTGGACTCCGTACTTGGCCAAAATCTTTTCCATGGATGAATTCCTAAAATGCGTTCCACGGTCACTAATTAAAACTCTCGGTACTCCAAATCTAGTGAACAACTTCTTAAGAAATCCGATAACACTCCTCGCATCGTTGTTCCTCAAGGCTTGCGCTTCCACCCATTTCGACAAATAGTCTATTGCAACTAAGATATACTTAAACCCTTTAGCACTCGGGAACGGTCCCACGAAATCGATGCCCCAGATGTCGAATACCTCACATGCCAAGATGTATGTTTGAGGCATCTCGTTCCTTGCGGTAATGTTTCCAACCCTTTGACACCGATCACAATTTGAAACACAAATTTGAGCATCTCTAAACAGCGTGGGCCAATAGAAACCCGCTTCAAGAACTTTCCTAGCGGTTCTATTGCTTGAGTAGTGACCTCCGGTCGGCCCGGCATGACAGTGTCCCATAATTTCCAATCCCTCTTGCCCCGCTATACAGCTCCTAATGACTTGGTCCGCACAAACTCGAAACAAGTAGGGATCATCCCAAAAGTAGTGTCTGCTTTCCGCTATAAACTTTCTCCTTTGGTGCACATCAAAATAATTCGGAATAACTCCCCCTACAATATAGTTGGCAATGTCTGCATACCACGGCACATCATCCACTTTAAACAACTTTTCTTCCGGAAAAAGTTCCGCTATTGTAGCACTCTTTTCTCCTAAGTTAGGATTCTCAATTCTGGAGAGATGATCCGCCGCTTCATTCTCTTTCCCTCTTTTATCTTTGATCTCGATATCGAACTCTTGGAGTAATAGGATCCATCTTATCAATCTCGGTTTAGCTTCGGCCTTAGACATCAAATACCTAAGAGCCGCATGATTTGTGTAAACTATTACCTTTGACAAAAGAAGATGGGATCTAAACTTATCGAGCCCAAAGATCACTGCTAGCAACTCTTTTTCTGTGGTAGTGTAATTTTGTTGGGTTTTATCGAGGGTTTTGCTCGCAAAGGCTATAGGTTGAAAATGTTTCTCCTTTCTTTTCCCTAACACTACCCCGACCGAATAGCCGCTAGCATCACACATCATCTCAAAGGGCAATTCCCAATTTGGTCGAGCTAAAATAGGGGCACTCACTAACTTTTCTTTGAGGACGTTGAAAGCAACTAAGCACTCATCTCCGAACTCAAACTCTATGTCTTTTTCTAAGAGCTTGGTCAAAGGTCTAGCTATTTTAGAAAAATCTTTTATAAAGTGCCGGTAGAAACCTACGTGACCTAGAAAGCTTCTTAAACTAGACACAGAATTTGGAGGTGGTAAGGTGTCAATCACGGAGGTTTTGGCTTTGTCTACCTCTATACCTCTATTTGATACCTTATGACCCAACACGATGCCCTCATCTACCATATAGTAGCACTTTTCCTAACTAAGTGCTAGGTTTACTTCTAGACATCGCTTTAGGACTTTTTCTAGATTATTCAAGCACTCGTCATAGGTTTCTCCCCAAATCGTGAAATCATCCATGAACACCTCCATGAACTCTCCAATATACTCCTCAAAAATTGCCAGCATGCACCTCATGAAGGTCGCTGGCGCATTGCATAAGCCAAACGGCATGCGTCGGTATGCGAAAGTACCCATAGGACAAGTAAAAGTGGTATTCTCTTGATCCTCTAACGCTACGGGTATTTGAAAGTATCCGCTCATACCATCTAAGAAACAGTAATAGGCATGCCCGCTCACCTTCTCAACCATCTGATCACTAAAGGGCAACGGGAAGTGGTCCTTTCTAGTAGCGTCATTTAGTCTCCTATAATCTATACATACTCGCCACCGTGTTACGCTTCTTGTAGGAATTAGTTCGTCTTTGTCATTTTTCACTACGGTTATTCCTCCTTTTTTCGGCACCACGTGGGTAGGACTCACCCACGCACTATTAGAAATTGGATATATCATTCCTACATCCATAAGTCTTACTACTTCGTTCTTTACCACTTCTGTCATGTTTGGATTCAACCTCCTTTGGGGTTGGGCTACAGGTTTAACATTTTCTTCTAGTAAGATCTTATGTGTGCACATACTAGGACTTATACCTTTTAGGTCTTGTAACTTCCACCCTATTGCTCCTTTATATTTTCCTAGCAAGTTCACAAGCTTGTCTTGTTGATTTTTATCTAATTTTGACGAGATAACTACCGGTAGGGTCGAATTTTCCCCTAAAAAGGCGTATTGTAGATTATCCGGTAAAGTTTTAAGTTCACTCTTTACTTCTTTCTCTTCTACTATATTCTTTTTCTCATTTAACTTCTCATCATGCAACAAATCATCCCCGTCATTTCCATCCGTTACCTCCTCAACTTCACCAATCAAATCATGAATATATACAGCATCATCAACACAATTATCAAAGAAATTTACAAACTCAATATCATTCATTTCACAAACATTCTCATCAATATGTATATCATCATCACCACAGACTATGTCATGTAAAGATTCATCATTCTCATTGATTGAAGCATCATTATCGAAAGTGAAAGATTCAAGGTCGTCATTACTATCCAAAACTTTTAAGAGGGCGTCATCAATTACGTTTCCCACAAGTTTAGGGTAAAAAGAATTAACGTGCTCATTGAAAACATCAACGAAGTAGCACACATCATCTGTCGTCATCGGGTACTTAGTCAACTTCGACACGTCGAAGGTAGCACATTCGTCTCCTACCCTTAGAACAAGCTTCCCATTTCCTACGTCAATGAGGGCCCGAGCGGTGGCCAAAAACGGCCTACCTAGAATTAACGGCAGCTCTTGATCGGCCTCCATGTCAATGATGACGAAGTCCACAGGAAAGATAAGCTTGTCTACCCTCACTAACACATCTTCTACAACCCCCTTGGGTTGCTTGATTGATCTATCAGCCAACTGGATATAGATGCGAGTGGGTTTGAGATTGCCCAAGTCCAACTTCTTAAAAAGACAAAAAGGCATTATATTTATGCTTGCCCAAAAGTCTGCTAGAGCTCTCTTGAACTCGGCTTCGCCGATTTGACAGGGGATGGTGAAGCTTCCGGGGTTCGTGAGCTTTTGTGGTTGATGGCGCACGTAGGCGGAGCATCCCTCCCCCAGCAAAATCGTAGTCGATTCCTCTAGCTTTTTCTTATTAGTGAGTAAATCATTCAAAAACTTTGCATAACGCGGCATTTGACCCAATGCGTCGAGGAAAGGTACATTGATATGCAATTGTTTTAGAAGTTCAAGGAATTTGTCGTATTGCGTCTTGTCTATGTTCTTTCTCACCCTCCCCGGAAATGGGAGTGGTGGTTGGTACATTGGTAAATCTACCTTTTCCTTTCCTTTATCTTGAGACTGAGTGGCTTTTGGACTCGAGGGTAATGGAGAGGTTTCCTTCTCTTGCTCCTTGTCTACTTCAATGATCTCTTCTATTTTCTCTTCTTCGATTGGATTCTTGGAGATAGTATTCTTCTTCAAGGTCAGCTCGGGAAGCTCCTTTCCACTCCGAAGAGTCACGGCTTGCACCCTCTTCCGAGGATTATTTACCGTGGTACTTGGAAGAGTCCCTTGCGGTCTTTCGGCTAAGGCCTTGGAGTTTTGTGCGACTTGCGTCTCCAAGTGTCTCAATGAAGCATTATTCTCTTGCCTCAAGTTAGAGACCTCTTGTCTTATTGTGGAAATCTCTTGTCTCAAGTCTTGTTTCCACTCTTGTCTCATATTCGTCACGTCATGCTTTAATTCGCTAAACATTCTCACCATTTTGTCTTTCATGCTTTCTTTAGGAGGTTCTTCTCTTTGTTGGTTATTTCCTTGATACATAGGTGGTCGGTACGCTCCTCCTTGGTTGGGTCTTGGATTATATTGATTGCCCCGATTATCTTGATACCCTCTATTGTAGTTTGCGTTATAACTCGGCCCGCTTTGACTTGGTCTTGGGTTGTATTGATTTTGGGATGGTTGGTTTTGCCATCCTTGACCTTGACGCTAATTTTGATTGTTGTTGCTTCCATAAGTATTATAGTCATTCGGCCTTTGATATCCTACGGCTTCGACTTGCTCATATGGAACATCCTCGTAGTTTGACGTGCATTCGTGCGCTCCATGCGCACCTCCACACTTATCGCAATACAGAGCTAATGCCATGCACGGATTTCCTCTTTGATTCTTGTTCATCTTTTCCAGTTGTGCTTGTAGCCTCTTAACTTCTAGTCCTAGTGCTTCCACCTTTGCTTGAGATGCGGTGTCGGCACTGACTCCATACAAACCCCCTTTGTGCTCCCTCTGATTATACCAATTCCCGGTAGTCGATGAAATAGTTCCTATCAATTCTTCGGCGTCATCGGGACTTGTAGAAACGAAAGATCCTCGAGAGGATGAGTCCAAAAGCAATTTACATTCATCTGTGAGGCCGGAATAGAATGAACTAATGACGTCCCATGGGTGTAGAACGTCGGGTGGGCATTGATGTTTTAGTGTCTTAAACCTTCTCCATGCATCTGCTAAAGATTCCAACGATCCTTGTTTAAAGTCTTGTATTTGTTTTCTTATTTTCAAAGTCTTAGTCAACGGAAAGAACTCTTGCATGAATTCTCGATGGAGTTGTTCCCATGATCTAAAGTGGTTTTCTACGTGGGAATCAAGCCACCTCGCGGCTTCTCCTATTAGCGAAAATGGGAACATTTTGAGTCTTACGACCTCTTCGGTAACTCCATTCTGTCGGTACATACCACATGATCGGATGAACCGGGTGATATGTACGTGGGGATCCTCCGCCGGTAATCCTCCAAAGGGTTGATTTTGTACTAGCGTGATCACGACGGAGTTGATTTGAAAGTTGTTGGCTTCAACCGGGGGGATGTAGATAGAGTTTTGGTCGCTAAAATCGGGTGTCATGTAATCCGCTATTGTTCTCCTATCTTCTCCCCTTTGTTGGTATCTTGGTATATTTCTCGGTTCATGCCTCGGTTCGTTCCTTCTCGCCCTTTGTGGCTCGTAATATTCTTCATCATACCTTGGTTCATAGTAAGCATCTCTCCTCGGTCTTTGAGGTTGTTGTTGTTGTCTTTGAGGCATGTCATAGAGAGGGTTATTGAATTGTTCTTGAAAATCCGGTGCATATCTTCTACGAGGTGGTGGTTGGTCATATGCTACATTCTCTTGTTGATATTGTGATTGGTTGGGTGGTGGTGGTCTTTGTCGAGACTCCTCTCTTTGTTGTGGAGGTGCCTCATGGACAATGAATTGATCACTTCTCACATTTTCTCTTGGTGTGTCCGTGTCGGTGTGGATTGGTGATTCGTTGGTATTGACGTTAGGGATGTTTGCACTAGTGGTTGCTATGTCTTCTTCTTGTTTTATGTGTTGGGATTGTTGGTCTCTATTGGCCTTCTTTCTCCTCCGATTCAATGCGTAAATCTCCGGATTCAAAGGAAGTAGACCTTCACACCCTCTAGAGCGAGTGTGCATACAAACGCTTTGGTAGTTTAAGCACTTAAGAACAAGAGAAAGGTTTGCAACTCAAAGTAGCTCAACAAGAAGTGTCAAGTACTAGAACAAGTGATAGTAAAAGGACAAAAACAAGTAAAAAGGGACTAGGCTCTCTACTTAAGGAACCTACTCATGCTAATCTACAACGACTTGCCTAAACAAAACCGTTACCACTCCCCGGCAACGGCGCCATTTGAAGAGTTGTATTTTAGCGGGAGGTGGAAAGATTGTAGGTGAATAAAACGGGAAGAAGTTCCCGAGTATCGTCTCAAGGAATGGTAGAAAAGGATTTGGTAGACAAGGAATTAGGCACAAGAGTTCCTAGGTTTCAAAAGCTAGTCCTATCGAAAGGTTTGTGTATGTCATTCTAAGAATATCTCAAACACTTAAAACAAAAGGTGTTGTGAACAATCTATTTGGAAGGAGGGTTCGGATCAATCTAACAAGTACATAAACTCTTGACTTCCTATAGGTTTACGGTATGGCAATACTTAAGGGACATACTTGAGACAAAAATACAAACACCTAAGCCATTCTCATGGTCAAAGGACTCCCTTCTACACACTAGGGTTATTCTCATAACTCCTAAGTTCAAAGAGGCATGCTAGCAAACACCTTGTGTGCTCTATTTGTCTTCCAATCCCCTTTCTCTCAAAGGTGGGAAAGAAAAGTGGTTGGAGAGGTCTAACACACTCCCTACTCTCGTAGGTGAGTGATTCTACCCTAATTCCCTAAGGCAACCGGCCAAGTTAGCCTAGAGTCCACACTAACACTCCAAAACACTAACAAGCATCCATTAAGCATCATTCAAACCTTAATCAAGACATTTAGCATTCAAGAGATACATACAAGCTCAATTGATCCAAACCACACGGAGTTCTAGCCAAGCATTCTAAGAATCAAAATCATCATTGCAAAAGTCCACAAGAGAGAAAACTAGAATCAAAATCAAAGTGCAATTCAAGATCAAAGACAAAATTCAAGATCAAATCACTAAACAAAACAATAAAGCAATTCACAAAATAGAAATTGAAGAACAATGGAAGGAATTGAAAGATTACTTGATTGCAAATGGAAATCTTCTACAAATCTTGATCAATTGCAAGTTGATGTCCACAATCTTCTCCAAATCTAGCTAATTGAATGGAAATATGAATGGAATTGAAGTGAATTGGGAGAGAATTTCAACCTAATTCTAGAGAGAGAAATTTTAGGCTAGACTAATCTGGAAAAATGAATGGGATCCCCCTGAAAAATGCCCCAATTCCCTATTTAAATCGCGCCAACCGCCAAAGTAAGTTGTAGCGGACGCCTGACTGGACGCGCGTCCGCTGCGCGTCCAGCGGGATTCTGTGCGCGATGTTCAAATTTTCGGCGCGGGATCTGGGAATCGGACGCGGCGTCCTATGTGCGTCCGCTGCGCGTCCTAAGCAGACATTGCAACTTCAGAGAGTGATTTTTCGGACGTGCGGCGTCCGTTGGCGTCCAACAGTCGTCCTAAGCAGACATCTCAATTTGGCTCGCACTTCGCGGACCTGTGACGTGGACGCCCGGACGGACGCGCGTCCTAGGCGCGTCCGGGCCGGTCCTTTGCTTCCAATTTGGCTCGCGAATCAATCTTTGAAATCCATGCCTTTTTCACCTCTTTGCACAACGTCCTACCTACAAAATTATCAAACACGTGTGGACTAGGATCCAATGGCACTAACAAGCATATTTTACGCAATTCATGCTCAAATCAATCACAAAAGCTAGCAAGTACGTGCAATGTGACCCGAGAATGACCCTATGAATGTAGCATCTTTTGCACTTATCATTTATCCACCTCATCACCCAAGTCAACTAAAACTTGTTGTCGATCAAGTTTGTTTGCATCCAGTTCCAAAACTTCCTTTCATCAAATACCACATCTCGATTTATCACAATTTTCTTGGTGTATGGGTTGTATAGCTTGAAGGCTTTTGAGTGACTGCTAACACCAAGAAATATGCACTTTTCTCCCTTGTCATCTAACTTTTTCCTTTTCTCATCTGGAATGTGAGCATATGCAATGCATCCAAAGATTCTAAAGTGATCAACTGATGGCCTTCTTCCATTCCATGCTTGCTCTGGTGTCACATTTTGAACAGCAAAAGTTGGACTTCTATTCAAAATGTGTATACTCCAATTAACTACCTCTGGCCAAAAACTCTTAGGGACACCACTCCTTGTCAAAAGACTTCTCACCATGTCTAGGATAGTGCGGTTCTTCCTCTCACTAACACCATTTTGTTGAGGTGTATAAGCTGCCGTTAACTGTTTTTTGATGCCATGCGACTCACAAAAATTTTCAAATTCATGTGAACAATACTCTCCTCCACGGTCTGTACGCAACACTTTAATTACATTACCACTCTCTTTCTGTACAAGTGCTTTAAAGCTCTTAAATGCTGCAAAAGCTTCAGATTTAACTTGCAAGAAATAAACCCAAGTTTTTCTACTGTAATCAGCAATAAATGTTATGAAGTACCTTTTCCCTCCATTGGATGTTGGATTTATTGGCCCACAAATATCAGAATGAACAATATCAAGTGGCTTTTTGGCTCTTTGAGAACCACTTTTTTGAAATGGAACTCTGTGTGGTTTGCTAACAACACAATCTTCACAAATATTTGAAGGACTATCAAAATTTGGAAGACCTTTTACCATACTCTTCTTTTGAAGTGTCTTTAGACCACCAAAATTTAAATGACCATAACGAAAATGCCAAAGCCAAGCCACATCATTTACTACTACTGAGAAACAATGAGTGTCCATACTTTTGAGATTTAAAGGGAACAACCTGTTTGGAGTCATTTTTGCTTCTGCAATCGTCCCCAAGTTTTTACTTTGAATTCTGCATGCTCCATCCTTGATAATAATTTGAAAACCTTTTTCTTGTAATTGCCCCATGCTCAACAGGTTAGTCTTCAATTCAGGAACATAAAGGACATCTGAAATTTTAAAATTACCTCTAGCAGAGATATGTATGTGTCCTTTACCCATCACGGCCACATGAGAATTATTTCCAAACTTCACAGCATCACGATAGGCCTCATCCAAGTCTGAGAAAAGTGACTTTTCTCCACACATGTGATTGCTGCAACCGGTATCAAGATACCATAAATACTTCATTGTAGTGTCCTCCTTTGTATCAGTCATTAATAATAGAGCAATTTCTTCCTCTTGTTCCATCTCAGCAAAATTTGAATTTTCTCCTTTGTTATTGTGCATTTAAGTTCTGCATTCATTTTTGTAATGCCCGAACTTATGGCACCTATAACATTCTATATTAGATTTATCTATGTAATTGGTTGATTGAGACCTCCCACGACCTCGTCCTCTTCCTTGAGTGCTAAAATTCTGCATTTCTTGATTTTGATAGGGAGAATTTCCCCTACCTCGACCTCGTCCTCGACCACGACCTCTATTTGATCTATTTGAGGTTCCATCAGTTGTGGCTTTCAAGGCTTGCTCGCCCTCATTTGCTTGTCTGATAAACTTCTTCTCATGAACCCGTAATGAACTTTCTAGTTCATCCAGAGTCATCTTCTCAATGTCATTTGCCTCCTCTATTGCACAGACCACAAAATCATATTTTGATGTCATGGATCGCAGAATTTTCTCAACAACAGTGACATCTGTTGTTTTATCGCCATTGGTCCTCAACTGATTGACTACCGTCATTAATCTTCCCATGTATTCTGTAGCCGAATCTCCTTCTTTCATTCTGAGTGTTTCAAATTCAGAACGAAGACTCTGAAGTAGTTGCCTTTTCGCCTTTGTTGAACCTTGATACTTAATTTTCATTGAATCCCAAATCTGCTTGGAGGTTTCTTTGCAAAGAATTGTCTCCAAAATTGATCTGTCAATTGCCTAGAAAAGATAATTTTTGGCTCTAAGATCCTTCAACTTCAAAGCCTTCAACTCAGCTCTCTGTTCTGATGTCATCCCTGCTGTGGGTTCTGCTACATCAGACTCCACCACATCCCAAAACTCTTTGGACTTAAGAAAATTTTCCATTAACATGCTCCAATGGTCACAGTGACCATCGAAGCGTGGTATGGCAGGTTGCAAGAATCCATCAGAGGCCATTGATCACTTGCTGCAGCTGTGAGTGAACTTGGCTCTGATACCAGGAAGAACCGCACTATCCTAGACATGGTGAGAAGTCTTTTGACAAGGAGTGGTGTCCCTAAGAGTTTTTGGCCAGAGGTAGTTAATTGGAGTATACACATTTTGAATAGAAGTCCAACTTTTGCTGTTCAAAATGTGACACCAGAGCAAGCATGGTGTAACACCCCGTAAATTCATTTCAAGCCTTTCGACCGCTAATTAATTCCTTGGGCGATTTATTAATTTAATTGGGCTAGTCTCTCTCTCAATTTCGAAAATACATATATACACTTGTATATATTACTACTTACTACTACTACTACTACTACTACTACTACTACTACTACTACTACTACTACTACTACTACTACTACTACTACTACTACTACTACTACTACTACTACTACTACTACTACTACTACTACTACTACTACTACTACTACTACTACTACTACTACTACTACTACTACTACTACTACTACTACTACTACTACTACTACTACTACTACTACTACTACTACTACTACTACTACTACTACTACTACTACTACTACTACTACTACTACTACTACTACTACTA
>CP025649.1:6560706-6619700 GCA_003576665.1 Ipomoea trifida | reverse complement strand
TTAAACTTCGGACGCAAATGCCCCTAAATTTAAAGTCTATTCTGTACTAGTGTTTCATACAACTTAGAGGCCAAAACATGGAAATCCAAACATCAATGATCATACAAAACTAATCAAAGGATCAAGATGACATCCAACAAATAGATTCAACAAGATAGGCTAATCACAAGGGATTTTCAGGATTTCCAATCCACCAAATAATATCAAATAGAATAGGAGTGAATGAAAATAGTTTGATGGACATGGATGGTTACCTTGAATAGCTATTTCCAACTCCAAGAAGCCCTAAGCAAGATCACAATGCCCCACCTTCACCTTGATCATCCTTTCCCAAAGAACCCCAAAAGAACTTTGTAAGAATATGCTAAAAGACTACTAAAAACACACATGCAAGATGGATTCTATGATAGATGAACTTACCCAATCCTAAGCAATCATAAAAAGGTAGTCTTTACTTGAAAACTTGTAGGAAAATGGAGATCAATTTTGGAAGGAAAGAGGAAGGAAAATGGCGTGTGAGTGTAAAGAGGGAGAGGAAGAGGAGTGAAAGCTTTTAGTCATTTGATCATCAAAATATATACTAAGGATACATACAATATTTAGGGTGTAAGACATTAAATGTGGAGTGGGCTTAAGTTAGGAATATTACAAGAGATATGGGAATTAAATATAATCAAGACTAGTAAGATGGGCTAATAAAATCATCCCTTATAATTAATAATGGAATTGGAATAAGAAAGCCCATAGGAATATCTTAGAAATATTATATATACATTATATAATATAAGATCAATGAATTGGGCTTGTAAGAATATTTAATCACAATATTGTAAGGGTCCAATTTGAATAACAATCCCTTACAAGAATAATTCAATTAATTGGGCTCTTGAATAGAATAATTAAATTAGGCATCAAGTAGTAGTAGTAGTAGTAGTAGTAGTAGTAGTAGTAGTAGTAGTAGTAGTAGTAGTAGTAGTAGTAGTAGTAGTAGTAGTAGTAGTAGTAGTAGTAGTAGTAGTAGTAGTAGTAGTAGTAGTAGTAGGTAAAAACGGCGGCAAACGAATAATAATAATAATAATAATAATAAAAGAAAAAAATTGTAATAATAATAATAATAATAATAATTAAAGAAAAAAATGTAATAATAATAATAATAATAATAATAAAGAACAAGGGACGAAAGAACAAGAAGGAAAAGAAAGGAAAAAAAGAAGACGGACGAAAAAAAGGGACGAAAGAAACAAGGGGAAAAAAGAATGAAAGAAAACGTTGCAATCAGGATTCAACCACAAGACCTGAAGCAATGCAACTACTGTTCACCCGCACATTCCATTTGGAGAAATGGAGAATACTGATTTTGGTTTCTCCAAAAGTGTACATAAGTGGAAGAATGGAGAGATAAAATCAAGTTGGAGAAATAGATTTAGTAAACAAGCTTTCCATTTTCCATTTTTCCACTTCTTCAATTTTCCATTTTTTTTGGAAAATTCTCCATTTTTCCAAATTAGTAAACGACTCCGGGGTCTCTGGCCACAATCTCTCCAACATTGCGGTGATCAGATTATCTGCATTGTGACGATTTTAATCAGATTACTGAACAACGAATATTTTACAGAAAATATTATATTACAGAAATTAATAATGGTAACATAGTAATTTAACAAATATTCTTTTTTTTCGTCCCCACATTATGGAGGCACCTGAGAAGTGGTTCAATGTTTTGTGTTTTTTTATAGTTGTTTTTACTCCTGCAAATCCAAAACTTTGTGTGGTCTGCTGAATGGGAAAAGGAACGAAAGCAATTGCGCCACTCTCACGTGTGGGAAGATCTGCCCCCAACTAGGTGCGTGTAGTTAACGCGTCAGCTGCGTGCATAAAGAAACTATTTTTTGTCAGAATTTATTTATTTTTTCCTCAATTTGCCTCTTCTATCATCCCTCATCTCTTCTACCTGGAACTTTATTCTTGATACCTCCCTGACCCTTGACGAGTGTTTTGGCTACTTTTATTGTTGCTGCATTTGTGAGAGTAGATTAGATTGCAGCAAATAGTAGTGTTAGTTGCTTGGCTTGATATCACTCATTTTTATTTTCTTCAAACTCAAAACCCCTTTTCCTTCCCCACAGAATGTAGAGTGAAGCTGTTGAGGGTGATATGAAATCCGGGCCTGATCTAGAAGGTTGTGGTGTGCATGCTAGCATGAGGCTGGGAATTCAGTTGAATGAGAAATGGAAGTTGTACTTGTGTTTGTTGTATTTTAAGTTTATAAAATTTTTTTTTTGAAAATTTGACAAAATCAAGTGACAACATTTTTTTTTACCATTAGCTCAACCTTTCAGAAAAGTCCAAACTGATGAAGAATCCTGTCTGAAAAGTGTCACGTACTCTACCACCTCGTAAATAATCAGAGGAGACTTCGTAATCTAGATGTGTTATCCTAATTTTTAATAATCTTGTAACACATCCAACTCGTTTTCATATAGATAGCCTCCATTTAAACTGCACCCGAAAATGCAATTGAAAAAGTAATGTACACATATATTAAGGGTTTGTTTGGTATGTTAAAGGTTTGAAAACCCTCAAATTATCTGCTACAAAATGTAAGAAGAATCTCATTTTCCATCCTTTACAAAATCGAATCCTCAAATTTTTATGCTATTTGAACACATTACTTTCCGTGAATGAAGCATATTAGTTATGAGCTAATTGCCAAACACCTCTTATAATTGAATTATTTTTTGTTGTACCTAAGGTTAGTTGGTTTTGGCACTGATAGTATTAGTTGGTTGTATAAATGTAGTTAAAATTATTTGTTTAATATTAACTTATTCATATAAAATAACTTTTAAGGGAATGTGTGTATTGTGTTATTCTGTGTTCTAAATATATTAGGAGGTATGAACTTTGTTTGTTTTTTGAGAAAAGGAGGTATGAACTTTTAATCCTTGATAAATGATTATAAAATTTAAGTCATCAATTATACTTTTCTTAGAAGATAGGCAACCATAACAATGGTTCTTTTCTGAATTTTGCAGAGAAAAAAATTTAAGGTAGATTTTTACAGGGGGGGGGGGGAGAGGGGGGTTTAATTTTATAGAGGATTTTACTCCTGCAAATCTAAAATATTTGTGGGGTCCACTGAATGAGGAAAGGAGAGAAAGCAGATGTGCTACTCTAGTAACAAAAAAAAACACACTAATGAGTTTGCTTTGAGTGTGTTGTTTTTATTTATTTAACAATTATTGAATTATTTTAAATTTTAATATTTAAAATATCAAATAATTTTATTGTAAAAATTATATTATTATTATTATTATTATTATTATTATTATTATTATTATTATTATTGGTCCACAACCCATTAGATAGCAATCATTATTGTATGGACCATGATCCACAAAGCTATGTGGACAACAGTCTAAAAAGACATAAAGTATATATATTATACATTATTTTAACTCATAAAATGTATTATCTTACACAGAAATGTAATTATTCTAAAACTTAATACATTATTTATTAGTCTAACTCATAACATACATTATCTTAACCCATAAATTTCATTAATCAAACATAAAGTATATTATTCTAACACATAATGTATATTATTAGAACTCATAAAATACATTATCTTACCGTCTTACCTCAAAATGTTCATTGTTCTAACAAATGTGCGGAATAAAGAAATTTTTTTAACATCAAAGCAAAATTGTTTTGGACCATGGTCTACACAATAATTTGCCATTAGATAGCAAATAGCAAATCCCTACCGACAATATTTTCCTCTCAGAGAATCGAAGGCAAAGAAGACAGCGAGACTTTGAGGAGAAAAAAGGGCAAAGAAATTAGCAAAGGTGGTATTGATAGCATTGGTTAGGGATTGTGAGTTTAGAACTAGTCAATGATCAGATTGTGAGTTTAGAACTAGTCGATGGTGAGAATTGAAAATGAAGAACTGATGATTGGAGATGACGATTGTGGGTTAACTCATTTCTTGACTCGAGTTGGCCTGGTAGTATTTTCCATTGTTGTTGTTGTTATTTTATTTTAATTTAATTTGTGAATTAAAAAATATAGTTTTGTTTTGTGTTATGAGTTTTGACGATGAAGATGACCTCCTTGTTGGGTTAGCTTGTTTTTTGACATGTGTTGATAGTAATTTATGTCGTGTGTTTTGTGTTTTGGGATGAAGATGAACACCTTGGTTTGTCAAATATGGAAAAACTTCAGGGGTAATCCATGAGATTGAAGATAGGAATAATTTTGGCTTTTAGAAAAAGTTGATCAAAACATTCAGCTATTCCAATAAGCTCTTTCGATCCACTAAACACTAAGGGTTTGAAAACAATAATGTAGAGGTGGTCATGACATACATATGTCACGCGACACATCTTTTTCTTTTTTTTTTGAAAACCAAACTGAAATATCATTAAATCAAAGTTTGAATACAAGATGGTAAAGAAGAAATCCAACAATGAAGACCAGTTTGCGAACGGGCCGCCCTAGCTAACACATGAGCGGGTTTGTTCACTGATCTAGAGATAAACTGAATAGACACAAAGTCAAAGTGTCGTTTAAGTTCTAGACATTCGTTAATAGGATAGTACAACCTGCAAAGGAGAAGTCCGGCAAAGTACCATTAAACAAGTTGCACACCGTTTGACAATCAGAATAAACCTTCAGCCGACGAATGCCTTTTTCCTTAGCCCAAGATAAAGCTTCCTTAATTGCAATTGCCTCCGCTAAATGTGCATCATTCAAGCATCTAATCGGGCCACTTTTTGCCGCAACAAAACCACTGTTATTATCCAAAATAATCACACCATAGCTAGCTTGATCTGTTTCAGGAAATACTGCAGCATCCACATAGATCAAAGCTACATCAGCCGTAGGACTAGCAGCATTACTCAATGTGAATCCATGCATATTGTTACTAATATTTCTCTCACCCAACTCCTGCCAAGAATTAAGTAAGTGAATTACCTCCAATTTAATTTTAGATGGTTGTCAGGGAGTTTGATTCCATATAATAAGATCATTCCTTCCATGCCATATACACCAGCAAAGAGCAGCAAATTTCAGCCTTACTGCTAGAGAGCCATTCACAAACAAATTAGAAAACCAGGTCATGAAATCAGCAGTAGCTCCAGGGGGTGGGTAGTCTATAAAATCATTCCAAAGATTAGCAACATGCATACAACCATAAAATAAATGTCCAAGGGATTCAGGATTGAGACGACACAGAGGGCATAGATCATCAACCTCGACATGTCTCGCTGAAAGAGCATTTATGGTAGGAAGGACTCCATGACAGCAACGCCACAGAAAGTTTTGAATGTTTGGAGGTATTTTCATTTTCCAGAGGTTACGCCAAGTAGCAGAAGGCAAGATATTGTGGTTATGTAGCTCAGACATAATACGATAACCATGCCTGACAGAGTAGAGACCCCTAGTATCACCTCTCCAACACCATTGATCGTCGAACTGCAATGCAACCGGAATTTTTGTAATGAGATTCACATCCCGGGGTTCAAAAATAGTGTTCAACGCATTCATATCCCAATCTTTCGTAGCTTGATTAATTAAATCACTTACTGGCATATTAGGATCATGCTGCAGTATAGGAGAATGGATAAAAGGATCATCCTCATTTGGTAACCAGGGGTGTTTCCAAATGAGAGTTGCTTTGCCATTACCTATGCGCTTAAAACACCCATTTCGGAGCAAATTTTGGCCTGCAAGTATGGATCGCCAACAATAGCTCGGGTTCGTCCCAATCATAGCATCCAAGAAGTCACCATTCGGATAGTATCTAGCTTTATAAAGCAAAGCAGCCAAAGAAGATGGGTTAGTGAGCAAGCGCCATCCTTGCTTGGCGAGAAGTGCAATATTAAAACGACTCAGCGACTTAAAACCCATGCCTCCATTCACCTTCGACTCACACATTCGTGTCTTTTGTCTCCATGTAGAAACATCTTGCAACTGCCATGACATCAATGCCCAATGTGATGGTGACTTCCCCAAATAATAGAAGTTGGAAAGAATGGGTCCCTGGCCGCCATCTCTCCACTATTGCAGTGATCAAACATCAGTCCAAATATATCATTTCCAATCTAGACAATCCATCAAAACTTGCTACCAGTTCAATGTAAGACATAACCCTATCATCAAATTCTTGCACCTAAATCCTCATTTCCCTCTCTCTAAAAATATCTCATATTCTTTTAGGAAATCATATATTGATGCACAAACTGCACCATCATTGCACAAATCTTGCACTGCAACCCTCCAAATCTTGCAACCATCTTGCACTGAAACCCTCCAAATCTTGCACCCATCTTGCACCCATCTTGCACTGAAACTCTCAAAATCTTGCACCCAACATTCAAGCAATTGAACACACCTTGAAATCATGCACAAACTCCACTTTGAAATAAATTAGTATATATATATATATATATATAGACCCTCGTTCACATGAGGACCCTTAATTATAAAGGATTATGAGGACCCATCACAACCATCCAAATCATTAGAATTAATGGCTGAGATTAGTTAGGATAAAAAGATGAAAACACGCTGAAAATTATAATCAAGGGCAAATAAGAGATTGCACTGTAACTTGGATTAGTGTAGGATTAGAATTAACAATAAAAAAACATGGTTTCATACATTAACAAGGAAACCAACGCCAATAACCGTATGGGCGAATTAACAACAGCGAATTAACACAAATTTTGAACGAACAACCAAGACAACTGTCGCATGCTCTGGATGCTCTTCGAGAATTGGGAAAAAAGCAGCGAACTACTGTGAACAATGGAAGATAATTGCGAGACGAATTCCGAACCAAACTACTATGCGCGAATGACTACGGTAAGTTCTCAAAACTGCAGTAGGTATAATATGTTTGATAACTGATTAAATTGTGTGCCTAATATGTATTGGTTGTGTGACTAGCGTGTATAAGACTATGAGTACATCATGAACAGACTGAAATTAAAAAAAGATATTAGAATGTTAATTCAATCAGTGGCATTATAACGAACACATGAATACGCATATTACATAGTTGCATGAATATGAGAAGGTGAATAACTGTGGATTATGATAATAATAATACTAAGTTTGACACCAATGTGTAAGAAATAATGTTTAATGATATGGCTTGTGTTTTGGGTCGTTATTGGCATAAATTGAACTTATTTTTTGAAAGAATGAAATAAAAAAAGAAAACACAATGATGAACTCAATTGCATGAATATTGTTGTCTTTGGTGAAATAATTATGCAAATTGTGTGCCACGAAGCAATATAATGTGTGCCCCAATAAATAAATCATGTGCCCAGGTGTACAGGGAGCAAATCCCGAAGCGTCTGTAGCGCAAAATCGCCACGAAGAGAGAGACGACTTTTTACCACACTGTGATGAAACAAAGAAGCCATACATCGAAAATAACTTTGATTTTAAATTTCACATACAATTCCATTAATTAACTTTCATGTATTCATAATTTTCCCCATTACAATCAAGTACAATAGTTTTGGTTAAGAAAAGAATTACGCATTGAGAAATTTGCTTGTATGACTGCTGTAGGCACACGAAAGTATTATATTCCACCCCAAGCACAAAACTCATCCATTAAAGTCACACGATATAAAGTGCATAGGCAACCAACATATGTAATGGTAGGTGGTTAGGGAAGTAAAGTACAATAATTGTACATGGATAATTACATATTTATTTTTTGGCCATATAATATCTTGTGGATTGATCTTGAGGCGCACAATTTTCTTACTATTACCATTAACCGAACAAGATAGAAGAGCTTTTGATTATGATATTATCATTACTACAAATCATGAATTAAAAAGATGTAGGATAACTAAATGTCTAAAACTACCTACAAATACTAATTTTAACTATCAACTTTCCACCTAAAGAAAATGGTATACAAAATTATACTTCCATTAAAGGCACACGATATAAAGCAAATATGCACACAACATTTGGAAACTAATCTTATAACCCTCTTATAAATTGTTCATTTTGTAGTATTTTTATAGTACACACCAGGCACACGAATTAAACGTCCCAGACACATGATTTAAGCTAAATAGACACACAGCGGGATACGTCCACTGCTCTAAACTCTCCACCACAAACTGTTAAAAGAAAAATCACTCATTGAAGATAATTAATGTATTGGTTCGTATCGGGAGCATGTATGAGAAGAGAATACAGAGTGTATTTTATATTGATAACTCACAGAAGAATACATGGTATAAATAGGGAGATGCTAGTAACAGTACTAGACTAATTCTAGGAGAGAAAATATAACTACCTAGACAAAAAAAAATTTCTCGTAGGAGTTAGGCTCTGGATACCATATGAGAAGAGAATACAGAGTGTATTTTATATTGATAACTCACAGAAGAATACATGGTATAAATAGGGAGATGCTAGTAACAGTACTAGACTAATTCTAGGAGAGAAAATATAACTACCTAGACTAAATCAATATAATAAAAGGTATGCAATATTATTCCTTAATAGCATGCACTGCCGCATCGAGGTAATTGCTAAAAAAACAACCCACCAAATTAATCCTTTAAAAGCATGGAGACCATGACATTTGCAAAGTCATACTACATATATATATATATATATATATATATAGCACTTCGCATACAACCGACCTGTTATCACACACAACTGAAACTAAAATACGATAATAAGATCCAATATGTTTAAAAACATTCTAATAGTCCACGAATAATATCGCAATGCCACGGGTAATGTATTTGGTAAACAAACAAAAGTGTGACCAAACATTAATGTCAACTGTGCACAGCTCCTTCATATAACGCAAACGAGCATTTGAAATTGCAATCTATCACCCCTCGTCAACCCACAATCCTATTTAGTAACACTTTCACCAACATAACTCTCCATGTGCCGCATAAGATACACTCCACAGTCCACCTCGTTCCCGGTGTCCCGCCACTTCATTGGCGTCCTTTTACACTTCAGATTCTCACAAATAATCGGCTTGAACTTCTCGCCAACAGATGTGAAATATTCGGTCAACAACAGCTTCTAAAATACAAAAACAAGAAAAGAAACCATCACATCAAGAATACCCATTGAAAGATCATACAAGCACACAACAGAAAGAAGGCATACATGACTCTATTCATTCCAATGATTAAAAAAAAAAACCATAACTCCTCCCACTTAGAAAACTGAAATATTTTATTTTATTTTTCCTAACTAAACATAAGTAATTAAACAATACACATAACCAACAAAAAATCTGCTAGCTGCTAGCTTCCAGACACAAATCACCAAGGCAAGGCACACAAACAATACAACATGGGCACACAACTAGCACCGTAAGCTATCTTATTAACAACCTGCCCAGAACATCAATGCTACACACACAACAGCCCTTAAAACATGACAATAATTTCAAAAATATTCAAATATGAGGGAGCCAATAAATCACAGTTACTAGAATGAAATAAATAACCACTAATCTAAACCTGAAATTACTCCTCCGATTTTACCTAAATGAAACTAATTGCTAAATGACTCTATTCATTCCACTAATAAACAAAACTAAACCTACTCAGTATAATGACAACAAATTCAGAAAAAAAAAACAAATAATAAGAGAAATATTTTCCAACCAATAAAAAAACATAAATATAGCAACGGGAAGATATTAATACAAAAAACCCATATAGAAAACAATAACAGCAAAAAAAGGAAAAAAAAAAAAAAAAAAAAAAAAAACCTACCGGAACCGCCGAACAGTCTCCCGGACCGGCCACCCTACTTCGCCGTCGGCCACCGCCAAGTTCCGCCATCGTCGCCTTCTCAGACTGCAAAAACACCGCTACCGGGCACATGCACCACCTTCACAATCCAGCCAGAAGACGCTGCCGCTACCCAGCACCACCGCCCCCAGTCCCACCGCTACCCCGAGAAGAAAAATGGCGTTTGCACCACCACACATAGATCGACGAGTCCACAGAAACCGAAGAGAGAGAACGTGGGGACGAAGCTGATTGGCGAAGATGAAGCCGAAGAGTCTTGAACTGCACCAAGAAACGTTTATGAATGGGAAAAGGAAACCTACACTACACGGCTACGATATGCCCGGAATCCAAAAATTAAAAGGGCTATGCAAATTACACAAATACCCTTTCAGATTAATAGCCCACCCGCCTAGCACAAACATAATTCAAAATTATTATTAATCTCACACCATTAAAAAAACTCAATCCAACGCACCGTATTAATCCTCATAGTCCTCTATAACACATTAGTCCTCACCTGAATACATTCCTATATATATATATATATATATATATATATATATATATATATATATATATAGGATTTGGATCCAGTGAGATCACCATAGTTACACGAGATCGTGAGATTACATCTCAACCATCCGTTGGTTTTGTTTCACGATCTAGATTACTGAAGTGTGCAAAGCTGAAATTGGATGTAACGGGGGTATGTATGTAATTTCTCACATTGTTTGAGTAATTAATTTTTTGAATCCCTTTTTTTCCTCGGTCTTTTCCTTTTGACGGATTTGATGTGCTTTTCTTCTGTATCATTTCTGCTTCCGTAATCCCGCGCCGGACTCCATCACTCGCCGTCTCCTCATCTACTTCCCTCTCGTTTCACCGTGTGTACAAGCTATCAGTTCACCGTTGCCTCATCGATTTCTCTCTCAGTTCTCGGCGTGTGCAGAAGCTATCAGTTCGCCGTCGCCTCGTCGTCTTCTCTCTCGTTTCTTGACGTGCGCAGAAGCCATCAGTTCCATGGCGGGGTCTTCGATTAGGAGGTCCAAGCGTCTGAGGAGGAATGCTATTAATGATGTTCAAGGTATTATATGTTCCTTTTGTGCTTGTTTTGTTTTTTTCTCTGCGTTTTTTTTTTTGTTAGTATTTGGGCGGTGGTGGGGTTTTCCGGAATGATATAATTTTCCCCTAAATTTATTTTTTTCTCCAGTTCTTTGGCTATTTGACTGATTCAATTATATGAGTTTTTTTTTAGGGTAATTATATGAGTTTTAATACTCTGTATTTTAATCTTTCATTCATTGTAAAAAGTCAAACCATCCAATGGAGATTTGGAGCCTACATGATATTTTTAGTATATTTCATTCTTTCTTGCAGTATGTGAAAATATATTATTTCCTTTTTTTTTTCAAAGAGGGTGTTGTTGGGGGTGCTGACTGTGTCGGCAGCGGTAGGTGGTTGTCCGGCATCGGGTTTTCCGACGAAGGAGAAGAAGTAGACTAATAACGTTGTGTGTGCATTTTGACTCTTCTGTGTGTGCTTTGTGTATCTCTATTTCTATCTGCTTTGGTTCTGCGTTCTTGTGAAATGGTGGGTTCAAAGTTATTACTTTGTTTGTTATTTCTGTTGGTTGGGTTTGTGGTTATTGGATGGTCTGTGAAATGGTTGTGTGCTCTGTTTTTTGTTTTTGTTTTTGTTTTGTGGGTTTTATGAGTTTGCTGTGGTGGTAAATGGTTGTTGCAACCTTGTTGTTAATAATGGTCTGTGTTGAGTGTGACTTGTTTTTATATGTTCATTGGTGTGTGCATTAGTACAACTGGTTTAACACACACTTGACCATCATATCATTCAAACTTTGTGTTGGTCCCGATAGGGTGGGAAAAGTCTAGAGGGGGTGAATAGACTTTTCGAACAATTCAAAAATATTATAACACTTTATCAAAGATAATTCAAGTGAATAAATTCAACTTGAATTGCACAGCGGAAATAACGACACGGTAAAGTGCTATAAAATAATCAACGTAAAAACGATGAGATAATCTGCATGCAATACGTTAGAAACACTTAGAATATATCAAATAATAAGTGTATGAAGTTTGGTGCACATGCATACGTGGGATCATGCAAACCCAGATATGTAATTTGAATTACATGTATGAAATGGGTTGTGAAAGATGTAGCAAGATAAAAGATGTGTCAAGATAAGAATATATCTTGCATGCAAAAGGCTTTCACACAAACCCAGATGATAAGATAAGTATGCAATGAATAGTAAATGGGTTAGCTCAGATCAGTTTGCAAAAAGTAAAGCTAAAGTAAAGAGACAGAGAGATTTATAGTGGTTCGGAGATGGTGTTCCTACTCCACTTCTTCCTTAAACTCCAAGGAAGGTTTTCACTATCTTCAATCACCTAGATACAATAGTGAAACTCCAAGTGCTACACAAGCACTTCTCCGAGTGTTTTGCACCTTCTGGTAGTGTGAACATTTGACTTGTTCTCTTTTGATTTTGACAAATCAAACACTTCTTTTCAATAATTCACTCCGTGACTCTTGCTTGAGCTATAAATAATTTTCACCGAAAAAATCCTTGACTTTTTCGTAAATTAAATCAGTTCCAAGTATAAAGTATTTAATTTACCTCCCTTGAATTTCTTCTCGCTGGTGCATGTATTTTCTTTCCAGATTCGGAAGTCATCATCATCCTAAAATTGAATTGAGGTCATCCCGTTTCCTAATTTGGAAGTCGTCCTCATCTTGATTTGGAATTGAGGTCATCCTCATCCTGATTTTCTTTCTATTTCTGGAAAGTCAGCCTCTTCTTGATTAATTGATTTTAAGTCTTCCTCTTCTCAATTGAATGTCATCCTCTTCAATTTTGCAATGTCAACCTCATCCTCTTCAATGTCAGTCTCTCGATTTCAATGTCATCCTGACCAAATTGATTTGAGACTCATCTTGATTTCAATTGATTGAGGTCATCCTGATCTGATGTTATCCCTGACCAAATTGATTTGAGACTCATCTTGATTTCAATTGATTGAGGTCATCCTGATTGAGCTGTCAACCTCTTCCTTAAAATTGATTTGTGAGAGAACTCATTCAATTTTGACTTGTGCTAGTGATCCTCTTTCTTGATAAATTAATTCTTCCAAAAGAATTAATTCGAGGCTTGAACTCGTGACCTTAGCGTAGAAGATAATTCCGGTGCTTGATCATTTTTCCACTTCTTCTATTTTTATTTAGTGGAAGCAAACGACTTACAAGTATAAAATAATTTTATACTCTATTGTAAATTTCGAACCGTCGTTGCTAATTTTGACTAGGCTTTGATTTTAGACATAAAATGTTGCTAGACTCAAAATAAAATTGGGGTTCTAAAATACATATTTGGTTCATCAAAACAATTACACTATATTCCTAACACTTTGAATTCATAGGCTAGCACCAAACTAATGCCAATATCTCTCAATAATATATATATATATATATATATATATATAGAATATTAATCAAATGTGGCCGTGCTCTTAGGTGTGGCCGTGCGGTCACACACCACTCAATGTTACGAAATACACCACTCAATGTTAAGAAACACACCACAATGAAAATATACAAAAACACCATAAAACACACCACACACCCAAAATAATGCAGGGAAAAGTGTCAAATTGGCCCCCTAAGTCATTCGGATAGTGCAATTAGGTCCCCTAAGTAAAAAAAGCTCCATTCAGATCCCCTAAACCTGTAAAATAGTGCAATTGAGTCCAAAAAAACTTGTATAGCAGGTTAAGTCTTCCACATTTCGACACGTGTCAATTTTATTTTTTTTTAAAAAAAAAACTTTTTATTTATTTATTAAATTATTAAAAATGAAAAAAAAAAATTAACCTTAACAGCCACCGGCTGTCCTCGCCGGACAGCCACCCGGCTGTCCGTTAAATTGGCAGCCACCGGCTGTCCGGCAAGGACAGCCGGTGGCTGTTAAGGTTAATTTTTTTTTTCATTTTTAATAATTTAATAAATAAATAAAAAGTTTTTTTTAAAAATAAAATAAAATTGACACGTGTCGAAATGTGGAAGACTTAACCTGCTATACAAGTTTTTTTGGACTCAATTGCACTATTTTACAGGTTTAGGGGATCTTAATGGTGCTTTTTTTACTTAGGGGACCTAATTGCACTATCCGAATGACTTAGGGGGCCAATTTGACACTTTTCCCAAATAATGCACCATAACTCCCATGTCCCTAATGGTGCATTTGCTAATACTGTGTGGTGTATATTTGCATACCTAGTGGTGTGTTTTTGGGTGATGCGTCCCTAACGATGCATATTTGTGTGGTGCATTTTCTAACACTGAGTGGTGTATATCTGTATACATAGTGGTGAGGCCGCACTGTTCACGCCTAAGAGCACGGCCACACTTGAACATGACCCTATATATATATATATATATATATATATATATATATATATATATATTGTAATGCCTATACACACACTTGCCCAACTGCATGCATATGCTTTGTACATACCCATTTTATATCTCAATAATGTAAAGCCTACATTGTTACACACTTGCTTGGCCGCGCCTTCCCGTGCGGCCGTGCTGTTTACACCACTCAATGTTAAGAAATGCACCACTCAATGTTAAGAAATGCACCACACAAATAACATTGAGTGGTGCATTTCATATTAAGAAATGTATTTTCATTGTGGTGCATTTCATAACATTGAATGGTGCATTTCTTAACATTGAGTGGTGTAAACCGCACGGCCGCACGGGAAGGCGCAGCCACATTGGAATAGAAATCTATATATATATATATATATATATATATATATATATATATATATATATATATATATATAAAATTCCAACTTAGTAATGGTTAAAAATTTATATATTGAATACATGATTATTAGGAGTTCGAATAATATTTGATATTGTGTAGTTATAATATTATTTGAAACTTGACAAAAAGTAATGTAATGATTTTATTGATTAGAAATGTTAGTTAGCCATCTAATTCATTTACAAAAGAGTTAATCTTCTAAGTCATAATCTTCAAATTTCTTATTTATTTTTAAAAGAGTTAATTGATGACATTTATATTGCACTAAGTATTAAATGGGATGAGAAACAATGATTCTAATCATGTATTCACAATACTATTGTACTAGACACTAGACAGTAGACCAGTGTAATGCGGTGTGGAGGCTGGTTTGTTTTTAGTCTTAAATGACATGTGGGTTTCAGATGGTGTTTATGTGTGTGCAGGCAACAATGGTGGGATGCCCAGAATGTAGTTCAAGATAGTACGACCAATGACGATTTTAGCTAGGAACATGGACATTGCGGTGGGGGCTGCAACACATACATGTTTGCTGGCAACCAATTTTAATGTCACAATATATTTTTTTTTACATGACTTTTACCAATTAAAATATGGTTAGCACTTTTTCAAAAAAAGAAAAAGAAAAAAAAGACCATGGTTAGCGTTTCTTAGCTTAGTAGTGACTACGGTACGTTTTTTAATGGATAAATGATATGATTCAACAATTTTTAAATGGATTTATTACAAATTTTTGTTTTGCATGCGCCTTATTACAGTTATGGATGTGTTGCTTCTAATTATTATTGGTGGAAAAATTGTTGGTTTCCAGAATTGTTCGAATGTCTTTCTTTACAATGTTGTGCGCGTACTAAGATGGGTAACTGCAATGAAAGTGCATACTTTGTACGTTCAAGACAAACTACGCTTCACACATGTACACCGTTCACTTCAATATAATATTTAGTCCAACGGATAAGTGGTACAACTATTAATAATTTCTATTTTATTCTACTGATTGCTTTCACGTTATATATGTCACAATGCACATATGACGACTCAAATAAAACAAAAATTTCTTTAGACACTATGTGTTTCCCATGTACAAACTACAACACACTAATGCACACGGACAATGGTGTGTGGAACAATGTGTATACGTTTTGTAGAAAGCATTCGACCTACAATTAATGTGTGCATACATGCAAACAGGTGTGTGCATTTCACACAATTTAAACTAGCGCACACAAACATCATATTCTTGCACAATGAAATGCACACTCCAGAATACGAGAATGTACACACGCCAGATAGGTGATATGCACCCACCGCTATATTATGGACATGTTCAGTAATATGCACACGCTATATTATTGACATGTTCTTATGTACTCATTGCTTTTATGGTGTTTACGTGCTATTCTTTTTAACACTTGTTTGTCGTTGTCTTCACATGCCCGCTGGTTTTTCTCAAATAGTTATGCGTACTTGCACAGTGACTCTATCGTGCATGCACACGATAGGTTCCACAATTACAGTTGTTACTGATGCGCATTGGTCTCCTTTAAAGAATTCCCTCCGTAACACATCTAGTATTTCAATGCACCCACCATTGTTCATACATGCACACGACAATTTTGAATGGTGTACTTGTTATTTTGTTTAGCTTCATCCAGCACACCTATAGAATTGCAATGCACATACCATTGCTTGTACATGCACACTACAATAAACGCACACACCTGCGGTACTAAAAACAAAATAAACAAATTCGATTACATACGTACCAGCAATATTGTTGGCAATGAACGACTTCTGGTAGACTGGTGCGAATTATTTTCCATTTCGTATGGTTTGTGTGTTAAAATTAGAAAGAATATCCCAAAAGAACTTGGACTGGGATTCCATCATTAGGATTCCTTAATATATGAGAGTTATTATGTCAAATTAATTTCCTTTCTCATACATCCTTATCAAATTACAACTATATCCTTTTCTTATAATTTTTTCCTAATATAATTCATATTTTAATATCAATCTTAACCATTCATTCCAAATATATAGATGGCTGAGATTGATTCTCATGATCTCATTTTATTTCTCCTAATATAAATTTATATTTTATATATATATATATATATATATAGAAGTCTATTCAGGTGAGTACTAATATATTATAGAGTACTATGAGGTCTATTTTTATACGTTAGATTGGATTTTTCAATGGTCATGATTAAACAGAATTTTTGTTTTATTTTAGGTAATATGGTGCTATCTTTTTTGGTTTTATTAGGATTGGGGGTATTTTTGTCAGTGTTGTTTTCGTTTTAATTATGTTAACTGAATTATAGTGTCTATTTAATTACTATTCACGCGAGATTTCCCATTACTTCCTTTTGTAATTTTCGAACCAACTTCTGCCTCTTTCGTTTCTTGGAGGTTTCGTTTGTGCATATATATTCTATATGCTTTCCGAGAAAATTACTCCGTAATATATTTCTATGCTTCCACTGCCTCCACTGCATCCTCTGTCGTCGTCGTTTCTCCTCCGGACAGCAGACAACGCCACTGCCTCCACCGCCAGCGACAGCTTGAGCTCCGTCGACAATGATTCAATGAAATGTCCTAGTCAACCACAGTTAATTTATTAATTTTAATTGTATCATCATGGTCTCTGGTTTATTCCCAATCCTTAAGCTTCCTTCTTTTTTATTTTTATATATTAATTTATTGCTTTTTTATTGCTGAAATTTATTCTTTTTCATGGTGAGGTAATGCTTGCAACAACGTCTGAAGTAATCTATCTGGGGCTCTGTTCAATTAAACTTTTCTTTTATAGCGTGGGTTCTTTTTCTCCGGATATGATTTTTACATCAGCACTGATGATATGGAAAGCATTAATGTGTATAATTCGCAGTGAATCTCCATTGCTACTTGTGCTTTCTGGAAGCATGAAACTTGAGTTCTAAAGGGTGAGAATTTATCAAGTTGTTAGTCTCAATTGGTTTTTTCTCTCTGAAATATTTATGTGGACTGGGTTCATTTCCATTAGAGTTTATTGTCTCCAATGATTACCAGCCAACTGAATCCCAAAGCTCTCCAGAGAATAGCCAAACAACCGTCGCAATTGGTGAAGACATTGTGCTCTTTTCAAAATGAGCACCATGTGTTTGATAGAAGTCCTAGACCAACTCTTAAGTCTATACACCATTCCATGCTTAATTTTATTCACCAGAGTCAATTTGAAGCTCTTAAAGTTTTCAAGAAACAGTTTCAAATGGGTGTCTCAGAGATTGATGAGGTTGCCATTGCGTTAGCTCTCAAAGCATGAAAAGGTGACTTGAAATTTGGGTCTCAATTACATAGTCTTACTATAAGAAGTGCATTCTTTTCTTATATTACCGAATTCATTGATGAATATGTATTGCAAATCTGGACAGTTGATTTGTGGATATCATTGTACATTCATTTTTTTTTCAGAATATTGTGTGCCGAGGATTAGCATTTGTGTGACAATGTTGGGAAATTTGTATGCTTAGTACATATGTTTTTCATGACTTAATTGTTTGACTTGGTTTTTATTTTCTTTTTTAAAAAATTATGCGCCCGGATGGTGCCACTTCTTTGCCCGCTATGATATTCCTTTGTGCCTATATGCTTACCTAGCATACTTTATACATGGAAGCCGATGTTCAAATATTAGTCGTTTGAATTATGTGCCCGTATGATTTAATTTCTTTGCCAACGTAGACATTCTCGTGTGCTCATACGCCTATAAGCACCTACAACAGGTATACAATCAATTTCCTTAGCGCAAAATTCTTTTCTTAAGCAAAACTAATGTTCTTGTTTTTAATGGGAGAGATTATGAATACATGAAAACTCATTAAAGAAATTGTATGCGAAATTTAAAATGACGTCTACTTTATATAAGGAAGCTGATCTTCAATTATGTCCGTTGTGTGCCTGGAAGTTGCGAATCGTTAGCCCCATACGTTTTTCTTGTGTGCCTATCTGATTATTACGACGCAAACAGTAGTCGTTCAAATTATGTGCCCGTATGATTTAATTTGTTTGCCCACAAAGTGATTATGGTGTGCCTATACATTTATAATCACCTACATAAGGCATACAATCAAATTCTTTAGCGCATAATTCTTTGCTTAATCAAAACTAATGTTCTCGATTTTAATGGGGAAAATTATGAATGCATGAAAGTTCATTAAAGAAATTTGTATGGAGAATTAAAAATGTGATGTATTTTGAATGTCACAATAAAGAAATTGTATTCAGTAGTAAACACATTGTAGAGGACTATTCCTTATATTTTCTTCCATTATTTTTTGATTTCATTATCATACTCGATTTACATATTCAAAATATCAGCAAATAAATCATGATTATACAGCATCACACTCCCAACACATGTAAACAACCATGTGAATATATAATTAAAAATCACAAAGTAACTTATGCTTTCAATTCTAAACAAACCATGATTATAAAACATCACACTCCCAAACAACCATGTTGAATATATAATTAAAAAACCCAAAGTATTTTATGATTTCAATTCTACATATTGAAGTGGTCACACACAAGTTACTAGATCGACACACCATTTTTAACGCGGCGGCACACATATCCACACTCTTTTGCTAAAAAATTTTAAAAAAATACACAAATGCACAAACTAATGATTGGACAAAAAACCACATTCATTCCATTGCATACCTTGTATTCTATATATTTCAATAGTCATCCCCATCTCTCATCAACTTCATCTTTTAGAAATTCCAGAATAATACATTTAATTCAAAAAAATCACATGCATCCTGTTGTATGCTTTCAATTCTCAATCTATCCTCAAGCTCATCTTTTATAAATTCCAGATTAATAAATTTAATAAAATAAAACCACATTCATTCAGTTGTATTCTTCCAACTCTATATATTTTAGTAGTCAAACACAATTAAGAAAAATGGCACACATAATCACCCAACCTGGCACACTACTACAAACGCGAACATGCATTTTTTTTTTTTCAGTTTTACTCATATGCACACCATTTAATATGAACATATCACATTTCAAATACTCATATTAAAGTTTTTATATCATTACGTAACACAACTATAGAAGAAATCAATACATACTTTGCATGGTAGGTGCCTTCGCATTTTCGTAGGTTGTTTTTCCAAATGTTTGCTCCGAATCAACCTCCATGGCTGCCATGGCGGAATCAAACTCTAAAACCTCCTTGTTTGCACTGCAAATATTTTCACTGGCGCCATTATTGAAAACATATAATATGCACGATAACACAAGCAATGTGTATAACATTAAAGTATACCAATTTTCAAACAATGCCATGTTCGACAATACTCAGATTAATAACTACATTCCTCACTATATACCACAGAGTAGTCAAACACAATTACGGGTAACGTCACATCTATTCCCCTAGTTGTCACACAACGACAACATGCAGCATGTCTAAATTTTTAAGCATATTCAATACATATTCCAGCATCTTAACACGTTGAATTACAGAGTTTGGTATTTTAAAATCATTACGGATCACAACGATAGGAGGAATCAGTACTTACCTTGCATAGAAGGGCTCTCTGCGTTTTCCTGTGACGTTTCTCCAAAAATTTGCTCCAAAATCACCTCCATATCTGCCATGGCGAACACAAATAATACAAGCTCCTTCGTAATACTCTACTTAATATTTAAAATACAAGCTTCTTCGAAAAATGCAGCCAATGTTGAAAATACTGGATATACACGTTCCTTTAATCTCACCCTCATTCCATAATTAAAAAGATCAATGCTAACTTTGTAAATCAAAATCATACCTTAATTAATACAAAATACAAAAAACTCTAATTTACCCCTATTTAATCTCAATATGGCGTGGACAATTAAATATACTCTTTAATCTAAGCCTTTAAATCCTTAATATTGGATGGTTGAGATTACACCTCATTTGATCTCAAAATAAGTTGTCCTCACCTGAATAGGAGCCTATATATATATATATATATATATATATATATATATATATTGAATTACATTCCTGTAAAAGCAGGTCTTAAAATACAAACTTGTGGACAAATTTGGAGCGCTTAACTTTTCTATTCTACGGTCTTGATTTGTTTTAATTGTTTATGTTTTATATTTGGTATTAAGCTTCCGTGTTTTGTTTGTATTTTTGGTGGGGGGAATTATGACTAGGCCGAAGTTGTAATAACTTTATCCTTTATTCAATATACAAAATACCTATGAGGTGCACTTTGATCTGTTACTTGTCATACCCCCTATAATCTTATCGGATTTATTGATTCGCGCTACCCGGGTTAATTGAATCCATCATTGGTGCTTTTATTGAGAGCTTGACGTACAAGCTCGAGCGTGCTATTCCTTTTTTCCACTAGCTATGGAAAGATCGGGATCCAACTCCGGCAACTCCCACGGCTCGCGTGGTAACCGCGCACCCTCTCGTGCCGGTGAACCTAACGGGACAGCGAGTCATCAAACCTTGCTCGTGAGGTTGACCGGCGTCCTCCGGGATGTCATCAACAATAACCGTCAGGCCGGGCCGACCCCGCCCCCTCATCCTCCCGACTCGGGCTTCCAGGAGGGGATGGCCGCGCTCCGGCAAGCCACAACCGTGTTGAAGTAGATCTCGCACACCCGAACCCCACGTCGGCGAGGAGGTCAATTCACCTCGGCCCTCAACAAGGAGGGGAGGAGACGAGATCCCTCGAGGTCGGCCTGCGCAACGCGAGATAGGAAGAGCCCGACCTACTCGGGCTACCAAGTCCGCTTTCGGACGATTGAGCACACGGGTCCCAATCCACAAACACCTCCATTTTAGACCCCCCAACGAGGCGCCCGCCGAGGGGTCGGCTTCACGAAGAGCCCCGAGCCCTGAGCCATGCGCTCAACCTCGGCGGGAGCAAGCCTCGTGTATAGGGCAATCCGGGGAGACTCGTGGACGACCCTCAAGCTCCCACAACAGTGAGATGGAGTAGCTACGTAGGCGGATGGATGAGCTCCAGCGTAAGTTGGAAGCGCGAGAAGGGCCCCCGGAGCATCAAGAGGTGTTGACCTCCCAATTCACCAACGATGTCATGGCGAAACCGCTACCGAGGGACTTCCGATTCCCAACCATCAAGGCTTATACGGGGTCGGCCGACCCCCGTGCCCACCTCCGCAGGTATCATGATGGCGGGTGCAAGTGACGCCGTCATGTGCCGAGGTTTTTTTGCGACCCTCGACGGCGAAGCGCAAGACTGGTTCACCTCTTTGCCCGAGAGATCTATCTCGACCTTTGCGGACATCTCGGGAAAATTCTTGTCATACTACGCCAGTAGCATCCCGAAGAAGAAACAATTTGCCAATATGAGCAAATTAGAGCAATAGAACACGGAAACGTTGACCGACTATCTCACCAGATGGAAGAAGGAGGCAAGGTCAGTTGAGAATTTCAACAAAATGGTGGCCATACCGATCTTCACCAGCAATGTCAGATCGGGGCCCTTCCACCGCGACCTCGTCCAGAATCCCCCGAAAACGTATGCGGCGTTGTTGGACCTGCTACCAGTTCAATGTAAGACATAACCCTATCATCAAATTCTTGCACCTAAATCCTCAAATTTTCCCTCTCTGTAAAAAGAATTTCATATTCTTTTAGGGAATCATCCATTGATGCACAAACTGCACCATCTTTGCACAAATCTTGCACTAAAACCCTCCAAATCTTGCACCCATCTTGCACTGAAACTCTCCAAATCTTGCCCCCAACATTCAAGCAATTGAACACACCTTGAAATCATGCACAAACTCCACTTTGAAATAAATTTATATATATATATATATATATATATATATATATATATATATATATATATATATATATATATATATATATATATATATATATATATATATTGAATTACATTCCTGTAAAAATAGGTCTATTCAACGGTCTTGATTTGTTTTAATTGTTTATATTTTATATTTGGTATTAAGCTTTCGTGTTTTGTTTGTAATTTGGTGGGGTGAATTATGTTTTTTTTTTTACTTTTATTCTCTCTCTCTCATTCTTAATCATTGGCTAGTGTAGTTTTCACTGTTACGCACTACCGGTATCCTCTCTTCAACCGTACGGCCTTGGAGGCGAAGTAACCACTCTCGTTCCTTACATATGGTGGTCGTTGGGGTCGCCGGACGGGGCAAAAGGCAAGGACCACCGGGTATAGGTGTCGACCGAGGTGTGTTTTCTCTCGATTTGTCGTTTTTTGTTGTTCTCATATTCAGATTTTGTCTCTTGGGTGTGTGCATTGTGTCGGTTTCTTATCTTACCAGTTGGTACGCCAGCATTGGGGCACGAGGTGGTAGGGGGTTGTCTCAATTTTGGGGATGACGGGCAGGTTAGGGTTCTGGGGCTAATGGGTTTGTTCAAATTTTGGGATTTTGAGCAGTTTAGGGTTTATTTTTTTCGTTTGGGGGTTGGGGTTGATGGAATTTGTGTCAATTTTGGTTACTTTTGGAATTAAAGTTGATGAATGATGTCTTGTGAACTTACAATGTCGCTTGTGTTCGTTTGTATCAACTAATGTATGTTATCCACTGATTTGCATTTTTGGAGGAGCTTATTTGAGATGTTTATGGTCAGATTAGGTCACAAAAATCGGCCATTTCCTTAACATTCTTTACAAATTAATGCATGCATCCTAAAGTAATGAATTAATTTGGAATATATGTACTATAAGTCTTTGAGAAAGCTTGTGGAAAGAAGAAGAGTAATTAAAAAGAAGAGTAATTAAAAAGAAGAGCATATTCTATAAAGATGGGAAAAAAAATACTAATCTAATTTGCTATGAATTTAGTTTGTCCTGTACATCTTTCTTCAGTTTGAAATGTTCTGTTACTTACTTAAACTTTGGTTATGCATGCTCCGTCTAAAATGCCAAAAATATTCCATCTTCTAGGGACTAGAAACGAAAAAGAACATAATATTTTTGGATCGTGGTTAGTTATATAAACTAGTGATGCCAGAAGGTTGGAATGTGAACATATAATGAAGTTCTCTTTTTTCTTCTTTACCGTTTGTCAAAGTCGATTAGTTTTATGAGTTTATAGTTTCCGTGTGCATTGGCAACAATAAGTGTGTGCAATGGTATTTGGTTTTTTTATTTAAATTTATTTTACAGCTTGCATCAACTTATTTGTATTGTACTGTTAAATATGAATTCGTTCAGATTTTTGTAGCAAGACGTGTGCAATGATATTTGTTGTTGTGTGTCTTTTTTTTCTCTTGTGTCAAAGTAGATTAATTTTATATTTGTAGTTTCTGTGTGCATTAGCCTATGTAAGTGTGTGCAATGCTACTTGGTTTTTCTTTTTTAAATAATTTATTTTCAGCTTGCATCCACTTATTTGTATTGTTAAATATGAATTCGTTCAGATTTTTGTGGTGAGATGTGTGTAATGATATTTGTTAGTGTGTGTTTATTTTTTTTTCTTTGTGTCAAAGTAGATTAGTTTTACAAATTTGTAGTTTCTGTGTGCAATGGCCTATGTAAGTGTGTGCAATGCTACTTGATTTTTGTTTTTAGATTTATTTTTTAGCTTGCATCAACTTATTTGTATTGTTACATATGAATTCGCTCAGATTTTTGTGGTAAGATGTGTGCAATGATATTTGTTATTGTATGCCTTGTTGTTGTCTACTACAGAAAGACATGCTCTCGGAGTTCTTTCAAACACTACACCTGTAAGGCTGCAATTGGAGCAACCCTAGCCCAACTATTCCTTCACAAACTAGTACACTACATCTAGGGTTCTGATATAATTTTTGTTGGTGAAATTTTGGGGGTTCTCATATAATTCCTTTACACACTATTGCTGCTGCTTATCAGGGTGTGTTTCGCCTAAGCCTAATGATAAATTTGTAAATTTTATGTAAGTTTTAATTTTGACTTGTAAATTTTAAGTTTCAAGTTTTAACTTGAAGGTTGTAATTTGTATTTTTTTTTACCTATTATTTGCAGCTGCTGAGGTTCTTCTATTTCGTCCGTTGTTTGCTCTAAGGAATCAGACTTTGTTCTATACTGATGGGAAATCTGGATAAATCTGAAATTTGATTTAAAAAAATCAAATCCAAAAATATGTATATTCGTAAGTTTTGTAACTAAAATATCACGGGTTGGATTACAAAAACACAAAACGAAATCCGAACGGATAGGCCATTCTTATATCCGAATCCGTCTGAACCGTCCGATGCACAAGCCTAACATAACATAATCCAGATAAGTAATTCTATTAAAATTGAGTAGAACATAATCCAAATATTAAAGTTTGGTCTTGATATGCACAGTGTAAAACTATAAAAGTAATGCAAAGTTAAATAAATCAAATATAATTACCGAACAAAATATGAGCATTGATGATAAATCGAGTCTGCATAGAAAGAAACAAGTTCACTTGCCTGGAATAGTAAAAATCTTTATAGATCTATGATTTGTTCCATGCATGTACCCTACAAGACTAAAAGTATGTATTGCAAGTACGTGATATGCTAGAGTATAATTACGTAAAAGGAAGGTGATCAATTATTTTTTTTAAAGGTCTTTATTGGAGGAAACTAGTCCACTTGCCTGAAATGCTACAACTATATATATGTGGCCATATTTACGGTTTAATTTTTATATCGATGCAAGAATAAATGTAATTCAAACGAAATAGAGTATAATTATTTAAAAGCGGGTGAATGATGATGAGAAATTCAGTCTTCTATAAAAAGAATATAGAGAGGATTTGGGAAGAGTAAATATTTTGTATTACTAAGAATTGCTTGTCCTTTTCGTCATGTATAGGCGTCTATTTATACAAGTGGGCTTAGAGCCTAAAAGAAATAAAACTCCTAGACAGTCTCATATTGTGAGTCCTTACATTAGAAATAGGAAGTTCACTCATTGTTATATTATGAATAGTAAGTCCAATCTTGCTAAACTCTTAATTTGCTTCACGTTGGGTAACTTTCTTCGGCGGTCCTCTTAATCCAGTTATCTCTTGGACTGTTAGCATTGGACTGGAACCAAAACTGTACGATTAGTTCCAATTCCGGTTATTCATATTCTGGTTGTAAACAATCTAGAATCAAAACTGCCAATTCTGGTTAAGAACCCGGACTGTTCCGGTTCCAGAACCGTAAAAAAGAATTATGTTTAAAATTAAAAGCCATTGACTGTAACTTGAATGCAGTGGTTGTCCACTTGTCCAGCATGTTCGGTAAGACTGTAGGAGCTTCAAACCACAATTCCCAAGAATAATGGTGTCAGCCAAATCTCCCGAACCAAAAATAATGATAAAATAAATATGCAATGCAAACCCCATTGTTGGAAAACCCCAAATATGAAACAAAAAGTTAAATTCTTTAGCAATGATCAAATTAATTAAATTGGGAATCATAATATTCTGGTTATGCTATTTCCGCAATTTGATTCCTTAATCTCTTCTTCATTTATCATGAAACACTAAATTTGGTTATCAAAAATTGGACAAATAAACCTAAAATTGATTAATCAAACATTTTCCAAACACTCCTTTGCTATAACATTCTTGCACCTAAATTTAAAAAAAAAAAACACAAAAATTGTCCTCAACTCTTTTAGGGAATCATCAATTTATGCACACACACACCACCATCCTTGCACAAATCACGCATTGAACTTCACAAACGGTGAGTTTTACAAATTTAAAAAAAAATTGCCTGAAATACTTGTCAGTATGTACGAATCTCTTCTCGTATTTATTACGTCATATACTGATTTTGAGTGTATTATTTTTATTTATTTATGTCAAGAAGACAAAGAAGACGACAATGGCGAAGAAGATGAGAAAGAAGGCGATGGCGAATAATATGAAGAAGACGGCGATGGCAAAGAAAATGAAGCATCCGACGATGGCGATGGAGATGAAGAAAACGACAATAATGACGATGGTGATATGAAGAAGACGACAATAATGGTGAAGGTGTTGTTGTTGTTGAAGACGGCGATGGGATTAATTTAGTGAGTTCTAAATTTGGTTGTTGTTGTTGTTGCTTTTTTTTTTCTTTTTAATTAGTGAATTAAAAAATTTGTGAGTTTTGAGTTTTGTGTAACACCCCGGTTCGGCTATGCCGTATCTCCGGAGTAATTACCGCCACATCTAGACTGAACCCAATCAAATCCAGAAAGAGTCCACTCCAGATGCACAGGCTAAAGGAGGAAGACAAGGATCGTGTTTCTTATCGTCAAAATCCAACATAATCTTATATATATATGCAGCAAAAGAGTAGCAATACTAGCCACGAATATATATATATATATATATATATATATATATATATATATATATATATATATATATATATATAAGAGTTTCTTACAGCCCATCAACAAAGAGTTTGGACTATTCCCGTTCTTACTAGCCATCTTTGAATTATCATGGCTACAAAAGAAATATACATGAAAAGGGGCAATCTTGACTTTTCCCTTGAGACATAATGGATTAACGAGGGCAAGGAACCAAAATAGGTAACACTGATTGAACAGGAATGAGAATGGGGTCAGGAGTACACTAGGCAGGAGCATGAGCCAAAGCTGGAGGATCAGAAGCGGAAGCAGGAGCATACCCACGCTAGACTTCATCTGATAAGGTACACAATGAAGTGTAGTTAGCACGACGGCTAAGTAAGGATATCCATTATCACTCAAAAGTAGACAAAGGTTTCGAAAATATAATCATTTGTAAGTTGTAGAATTTACCCACGAGTTATAGCTCTACCTGCAATCAGGCTATCAGTAATAGATAATATAATATAAGGCGTAACGCTAACCCAACACGCGAACTTTTCTCATGTAAAGATACCGGCATCATTGCCACTTAAAACACATTTTTCTGTTTTTCAGACAAGTTTGTAAAAATATTTCATTCTTCGTAGTTTCCCTCATTTTCACTCAAAAGGAAGTTCGACAGCACATTTCCGTGCTCAAAATTCGTCACATTTTGGATAGAATCATTTCCTTCTCAAATCGTTACAGAGTAACTCTTTTCTCATCTTTAAAACCTCCTTAGTTTCTTGTTAGTAAGCGTGAGGCCTTTGGAGCATTCTCGTAACTCCCTCTCGGACCACTTGGATCATCGAACTCGGGTTCAGTGGTCATCACCCGGTCTAACACTGATCCCCTGGACGTAAGGTTCGTTAAAATGATTCCTAGCTGGCCTAGCTAGGTCCATAAAAACCAACACCTACCCGAACTTCTGGAGTAACTATACCTTAAATGTGCACATCCCCATAGGAATACCTCATCCTACGAGTTATATAGTACCCGGCGAATAGACTTCGCCCTGCAGTATGAACTGGTCATACAATATTCACAACGACCACTGGGCCATGGCACTTAAAGCCACCCGTGGGTCAATCAAGGTCCTCCTCAACTCGCTTTAGAAACTAAGGGTTTGAAAACATGATTCTTCCTTCAGTTTTTTCTTTCTCAAATCATTTCTTTTGGACATATTTCTCATTTGAGTCCAATAGTTGAAATCGGCTATCTCATCAGCCCAAGAAGGATTTTCAAAATACTCTCGGTGCCCTTAGGCCTTTCAATCATCATTTTCTCATTTTTCTCACGTAGGGTATTTACTCATTAAAAATGGTATTTTCCTCAAAAATAAGGTTTTGACAACCTGTTTATCAAAATAACATACGTTCTTTCGACGTAAGTTTTATAAACATTTTCATTTACTCACACGCTTTTCAACACAATTTCCCAAAATCGTAAAATATTTAAGTATAACATTTTGGCTTCAAAAACACCCACCCGGATGCCCGTAGGCTCTCAAAACATCATGACACATAAGTCTAAAAACACCGGGGAAAAATCGGGTCGGGAATAGGTCGAAACGAGTCCGCATCGCGCGGACTCGCAACTGTCCGCGCCTGCGGACGCCCGGCGGACGCGGCGTCCGGACCGCGTCCGCGGTCTCGGCCTCTCGCGCCGAGACTGGGCGCCCTCGGACGCGCAGCGGACGCGCGCGTCCGAGCGGCGTCCAGCCTCTCGGCCGAGGCGCCGTATGGTCAATTTCGCAAGGGCGCGCGGTGGACGCGCGGTGGACGCGCGTCCACTGCCGCGTCCGTCTGTTTTTCTGCCCACTTTGGGCCGCATGTTCGGGGCCGTAACGCCCCGATGTACCACTTTTTCCACAAATACAAGCATATACGGGCCCCAAACAACATATACATGCATGAAAATAATTATGAACTCGTACAATAAAATTTATCAAGCTTAATTTCAAGGATTTTGGAGCCAATTTGTAGATCTAAAGCATAATACACATTTTCCATGAACAAAACTCTAGAATGCAATTTTTCCTAGCATTTGCCTATTTCCAAGTGATTGAACCGACTTAAGGGAATCCTTACCTCCCAAGTAGATTTCTAAAACCGTAGAAAGATGGTGATCTCTTCCTTCAAACCTTTCACCGAAGATCCTAAACAATTATTACCACAATAACAATATTTTCTTGTATTAAACATCAACACTTAAATTCTAGAGGTGGTTGAATCATCAAAGCTTAAAGTCTTACCTAGACTTGGTCACTTGAATGGAGAAAAATGGGTGGAAGTCCTAGATCACAAGTGGAAGTCTTTGAACAATTTTCTTCTTCTTTTGCCTTAGTGAAATTTCGAAAATGAGAGGAAGAGAGGAGAGAGATGATCACAATGCTAGACTAAGCTTTCTTTCTTCTTCTCCTTAGGTGTTACACGAAAATGAGAGTGAGATTGGTGATCTTGGAGTGATTTTGTTCTTGGATGACAAGCAACAAGTACAAGTAGGCCATGCTTCCATTAATGCAACATTAATTACCCAATCTTGGTTTGGATTGCCTTGCTACATGTCAACACCTCATGAATCCCTTAGAAGATATTAGTTCACTTGATCAGTTTAAGCCTAAATCAGATGAATGTTCGGGGGATTATAACTTAATTCGGGAAAATTCTAATACCAAAATTATCGTAACAATATTCCCGTCGCAAATCACCAATTTTGGGAATTTTCTGATAATCCGCTAATTTTAGGTACAGATTCCGTAACAATTTATCCCTTACAGTTCATTTAGAATTTCTCTTGAACTAATTAAAAATTCCGGCCTAATCGCATGATACTTAATAATCCCAATTCTGGAAAAAATCCGAATCAAATCCATATCCTTATAATTTTCCTCGGTTCGTAATTGATACGTAGTTCGCAGCTTATCGGCAATAAATCCTTAAATGAAACAATTATTTCAAGTACCGAACAATCCTCTCTTAATTGTCATAACTAAAAAAAAAAATTTTATAACGCTATTTTCGAATCTTAGTTTTATCGCAAAACCGAGGGGTTACAGTCTACCCTCCTTAAAAAGAGTTTCGTCCTCGAAACTTCCTCTTATTCTCCATGGATTCTAAGCAGACTACTATTTACCTTCGTTTACGCATAATGGATTCTTGGTATGCCTAATCTTAGCACACAATTTCCGCTACATTTTCCTTCTTAACAAATAGTACCGGTGCGCCCCAAGGCGACATACCTGGCCTAATAAATCTTCTTCTTCAAAAATTCTGCCAATTGTGCCTTCAGCTCCTCCATCTCCTTAGGTGCCATTCGATAAAGCGCTTTCGAGATAGGTAGTGTTCTTGGTACTAGATCGATGGTGAATTTTACTTTTCTTCCCGGTAGAATTTCCGTGAGGTTGTCGGGGATTACGTCAGGAAATTCGCGTACTACTGAGATTCGCTCAATCTCCAGTTCTTCTACTTCCGTATCTTGCACCAAACAGAGATACACTTTGCATCCCGGGTGTACGAATTTCTTCAATCTCCGCGTAGTTAATAACCTCGACTTGAGTTGTTTGCCAAATCTTCAGTAGGATATTCTTCCTCCCTTCGGTCTTTGCGCGTAAGACGACCTTTCGCTCCTCACACACGATTCGAGCTTTATACCTATCCAACAATCTATCCTGAGTACGACATCGATGTCCTCAGGTTCAAAACGAACGAGGTTTCCGGGACTGTTAGATTCCGCTATTTCTATAGCAACGTTGTCATAGCTATCTCTATAGGGTATTTATTATTCCTGAGGCCGTTGTGTCATTTAAATCTAGTCTAGCAGTAGGTCTTATCTTTAGTTTATCGGTAAACGCAGGTGATTATAATGAATTGGCAGTCCCTGTATCGAATAGGACTAATCCAAGCGCTGAGTTTATGGGGAATGTACCCGTTACGACGTCGCTAGCCTGAGCCTGAGTGCTGTTGACGACGTAAATCCTGCCTTGCTTCTCCCCGCTGCTTTCTCCCATTACTTGCTTCCCTTTGTGGTTGGAACCATACGTGGCGTTCGTTGGCTTCCCCAAATTCGCTGCCTGGAAGTTGGTCCTCCTTTCTTCTGCCCTTGCAGCTTTCTGGTCAGTATCTCCATTGAAATTTCTCCCCTGGTTTACATTCTGTAGGGGTTTTTGGAGATTATTCACCTAGGTTCGGCACTCAACGGCTTTGTGTCCTAAAAGGCCACATTTATAGCATCTGATCCTCATCCCTTGACAATTTTCTCCGGGATGATTCCTTCCACATCTTGGGCAGACATGACGGTTTCTCCAATTACTTCCTTCCCTTTCTCTACCTGGCATTGGATTAAAAGTTTCTTGGGTTGCTTTCTTGTTTCCTGCCGAGGACTTCTGTGATTTATCATCAGCCTTCCTCTTGTTCCGACCGTAAACCTCTTGCTGATCAAGGTACACCTGGTAATGATCCGAGGCTCTATCATATGCCTCTTTCAAAGTAGAGCACATGAATGGCGCGATCATTCCTCTTATGCTCCAATCCAACCCACGAACGAACCTTCTCGCCTTGCTTGCCTCGTCAGGGACGATCTCCTGGGCGAAACGCATCAGTTCTACGTATTGATCATGGTACTCTTCGATCGTTGCTCCCTTCTGCTTTAGTCGAAGAAACTCCTCACACTTAATCCCCTTGATACGCTCAGTGTAGAATTGTTCCCTCAACTCTACCTTGAATTCTTCCCAACCGAAGGCTGGGTCTTGCAGGAGAGTAGGTCCGACCGTTGCCCACCAATTGTCTGCAGCTTTTGTCAGGTAATAAACTACCGAGGATACCCGCTGGTTCGCAGGACAATTTACTGCGTTGAGTAATTTATCGAAGGTTCGGATCCATTCCTCCAGAATGACTGGGTCCTTTTCGCCGGCGTAGCATGGCGGTCGTCGGCTGGCTATGGCCTTAGCGTAGTCCACTCTCAGCTGTCCTTGGTTTTGGTTTTGAGCTTGCTGAGCCAACATTAATTCGGCCATTCTCTCCATGGCTTGGACCATGCGATCTATCGCAGTGAGGTTATTCTCGCTTCCCGCGGTTGCATTCCGTCTCGGCGGCATCTTTACAGAACGATGATCTTAAGTTAGTATTCAAGGTATAAGAGTCTTCTCGGAATTAGCTAGTTAAGTAGTTAGTATAGCACCTTACTCAAGTCCTATACAGTTCTTCCTAATATTCGCCTTTATCACACCCTCTAAGCGAGGGTCTCAACAAAGTGTACTAACAATCAGCGCGCTACGCTAGCATGCTTACTCACAACAGCTTAAGTAAACGCAGGCAAGAAAACACAGATAGCGATAATCAAAGCATTATGCTATCCAGCTTACTCATAAAAATCTCAAGCAATCACATGCAGGCAATCACAAGCATTGATCATATTATTCAACAACCAGAATCGTGAGATTCTGTAGAGTAGAAGTGAAATACCCCCTTCTTACGCTACCTGGCTTCCGTTCCAGCTCTGCTCTAGAACTTGTACTCATCAAGCTGTAACAACGACTTAGGTCGATCTAAACGAACCTAAGCTAACTCCGAAACTTGGTTAACTCGAAACTAGAATTGACTCGAAAAAATTTGAATCAGGATTTTGACTCGAAACAGGGCTCTGATACCAACTTGTAACACCCCGGTTCGGCTATGCCGTATCTCCGGAGTAATTACCGCCACATCTAGACTGAACCCAATCAAATCCAGAAAGAGTCCACTCCAGATGCACAGGCTAAAGGAAGAAGACAAGGATCGTGTTTCTTATCGTCAAAATCCAACATAATCTTATATATATATGCAGCAAAAGAGTAGCAATACTAGCCACGAATATATATATATATATATATATATATATATATATAAGAGTTTCTTACTAGCCATCTTAGAATTATCATGGCTACAAAAGAAATATACATGAAAAGGGGCAATCTTGACTTTTCCCTTGAGACATAATGGATTAACGAGGGCAAGGAACCAAAACAGGTAACACTGATTGAACAGGAATGAGAATGGGGTCAGGAGTACACTAGGCAGGAGCATGAGCCAAAGCTGGAGGATCAGAAGCGGAAGCAGGAGCATACCCACGCTAGACTTCATCTGATAAGGTACGACCGATACGTAGATCGCAACTTATTATTAACTAGTCTCACTTATAAAAATCCTTCTGAAGTACCGAGAGATCATCTCTAAATATCGTAGCTTATTAGAAAAAAATTCTCTCGATCACCGAGACCCTCTCAAAGTCATAGCTTAAAAAAAAATATATCTATATTCTCGAACCTTAACTTTATCGAAAAACCGAGGGGTTACAGTCTACCCTCCTTAAAAAGAGTTTCGTCCCCGAAACTTCCTCTTATTTTCATGGATTCTAAGTAGACTACTACTTACCTTCGTTTACGCATAATGGATTCTTAGTATGCCTAATCTTAGCACACAATTTCCGCTACATTTTTCTTCTTAACAAATAGTACCGGTGCCGCCCAAGGCGACATACCTGCCTAATAAATCTCTTCTTCAAAAATTCTGCCAATTGTGCCTTCAGCTCCTCCATCTCCTTAGGTGCCATTCGATAAGCGCTTTCGAGATAGGTAGTGTTCTTGGTACGAGATCGATGGTGAATTTCACTTTTCTTCCCGGTAGCATTTCCGTGAGGTTGTCGGGGATTACGTCAGGAAATTCGCGTACTACTGAGATTCGCTCAATCTCAAGTTCTTCTACTTCCGCATCTTGCACCAAACAGAGATACACTTTGCATCCCGGGTGTACGAATTTCTTCAATCTCCGCGTAGTTAATAACCTCGACTCGAGTTGCTTGCCAAATCTTCAGTAGGATATTCTTCCTCCCTTCGGTCTTTGCTCGTAAGACGACCTTTCGCTCATCAATGCAACATTAATTACCCAATCTTGGTTTGGATTGCCTTGCCACATGTCAACACCTCATGAATCCCTTAGAAGATATTAGTTCACTTGATCAGTTTAAGCCTAAATCAGATAAATGTTCGGGGGATTATAACTTAATTCGGGAAAATTCTAATACCAAAATTATCGTAACAATATTCCCGTCGCAAATCACCAATTTTGGGAATTTTCTGATAATCCGCTAATTTTAGGTACAGAGTCCGTAACAATTTATCCCTTACAGTTCATTTAGAATTTCTCTTGAACTAATTAAAAATTTCGGCCTAATCGCATGATACTTAATAATCCCAATTCTGGAAAAAATCCGAATCAAATCCATATCCTTATAATTTTCCTCGGTTCGTAATTGATACGTAGTTCGCAGCTTATCGGCAATAAATCCTTAAATGAAACAATTATTTCAAGTACCGAACAATCCTCTCTTAATTGTCATAACTAAAAAAAAAAAATTTTATAACGCTATTTTCGAATCTTAGTTTTATCGCAAAACCGAGGGGTTACATTTTGACTTTTGAGGATGAAGATGAACATAGGAAAACTTCCTAATTATATCGTGGATTGTGGATCGCGCATCAAAACGACATCGTTTTGATTAATGAAACATACAGATGAAATCACATCCGTTCTGTGCCATTCACTTTCAGTTCATATACAATGCAGTTACATTTTAACACAACTACAGTTACATTTCAACACAACTGCAGTTAGATTTCAACACAACTACAGTTACATTTCGATATAACTATAGTTTCATTCGGTAAAATAAAAATGCAAATGTATGTGAAACTGTTATTCAGTATTAGTTTATATACATTGCAGTCACATTTCAATACAAGTACAGTTACATTTCGATATAACTACAGTTTCATTCACAAATGTGAAATTTTTATTCAGTATCAGTTCATATACACTGTAGTTACATTTCAACACAACTATAGTTACATTTCGATATAACTACAGTTTCATTCGATAATATAAAAACAAATGTAAGGCACTATCTTTTGAGATGATTTGTAGTATCAGTAACCACGGTCCATGGTATAACGACAGGGAAAATTTGAGGTGTAATCCATTAGAAATGCTGCTCCATTTGTCTCTATGTAAAATTCAAATCATGAAATGGTGAAGCCAGCAGAAAGGTTAGGGATTAGAGATTACAATGCTAAAATTATCATTTAATAAACATACCCAATCAGCCACTGATAAGCACCAAGAATAGCTTATTTTAGGGGTCGTTTAAGGGCTATAATTGCATGGTTTAGTACCCATTTCATAAGAATATCATGCGTTAAGACTCTAATGTGACCAAAACTTCTAACGAGAGTGTGCAAGACGTTTTTAAGGTATTTTACAGCTAAACGGAGGACCTAAGGCCGAAACTGAGCAGAAAAAGGAGAAACCGTGAAGTAGGAGCCTCCCACGCAGCCTCACACGCGTGTGGAGGGGCGTGAAAACATTCCAGTAACTCCCCACGACCTCCACCACGCGTGTGGAAAAAGCGCAGAAAAATGCCTTCGGGGCTCGACGCGTCGAGAACCCCTGTACCAGCCCTAAATTCTGCTGCGCGGAAATTGTCCATCTTGCCCCTATTTTGTTTCCCCTATATAAGGCTCCTTATTTCAGAACTTTGTGGGTATTAAGTGGTAGATAGGTAGCTTAGGTAGGGGAGGAAACTCCCAATAATTTAGATCTAATTTTCCTTTCCAAATTCTTCCCCTTTGGGGAGGAAAACATTAGAATAGATTTAGATTAGGATTTGGAGATGAAGATCTTGTGGATTCAAAGCTTTCATTAGGTAACATTCTTCTTTTAATATAAAGTTTGAATCTTTACTTTCTTGCTTTGTTTCTTTGTTGATATTTATGTTTAATATGTTAGAGTAGAGTAGTTGGGTGTGTGTGCCCTTGTTGATCTATGGATTGATGCTTACAATTTGATATTATGATTTGGTATTGTGGGAGTATGATTGATGTTTTGTATGGATGATGTTGCTTAATCTAGGCTTCTATTTCCGGCCGGAATAGGTAGTAAACCCGTAGGAAGTGAGTGTGTGCGCGATAGCGGCCACTCACGAGCCTAGATCATCCATATCTCCGCTCTTAATCCGAAATGATGAGATCCGAGAGGAGTGGTAGGCAAGGTGTTCGATAAAATGCCTCAACCGAATGAGGATTGAGAGTTTGAGTGTGACACCACTCAATACAAAGACCGTGACTCCCTAGATCAATCCCGAAACCCAATTCCAAGCTACTTACGATAATCGATCCTTTGGCTTGACTTTGGCATGCACCCCTTCCTTTTAACTTTTGCATTTTCTATCCATTTTTAACTTCACAACCATGAACAAAACCTCTCCCTTTGATTCTTGCAACTCTTACCTTTCAACCTCATAAATGCCACACGTATTCGGTTCCCATTCGCCATCCTTGAGAGACACGACACTCGGGGAGTCTTGACTCTTCGTTTTACCACCTTCACATTCACCTCCCACTAAATTACATCCATCAGCCGCTCAGAAACGTTGCTCACTCAGACGTTTCATTTTTTGGCTGATTGGCCCAATTAATCATTTACCAAACACTATAAACAACTTATGGACTGGCCAATCAGCTAATTTTTGTCAAAACAGTTAATCAGCCAATAACCAAACACACCCTAAATTTCGTTCTCTAAAATTGGTCAAATCAACTTAAAAATTGACTAATCCGATATTTTCCAAACACTCCTATGCTATAAACTTCTTGCACCTAAATTTTCAAAATCTTCTATCAAAAGAACACAAAAAAAAATGCCCTCAATTTCTTTTAGGGAATCTTCAATTGATTCACACCCATAGCACCATCCTTGCACAAATCTTGCATTGAACTTCACACATGTTGAGTTTGTCCAATTTTTGAAATCTTTTTTTTACCTGAAATACATGTCAATACATACGACTTGCGTTTCTTGTATGTATTACGACATACGAAAAATGCAAGTGGCACTTTATTCTTGATATATACCTCCTTGACCCTTGAACAATACTTTGGCTACTTTAGTTGCTATATTTGTAACAGTAGATGGGCAGCAAACATTAGTGTTGTTTAGCTTCATACCGCTCATTCTTATTTTCCTTAGACTCAAAACCCTCTTGTCCAGCCCTATAGAATGTAGACTAAAGTTGTTGAGGGTGACCTGCAATCCCAACCGCCTGAGCTAGAAGCCTGTGGTGTGCATGCTAGCATGAGGCTGGGAATTGAATTCCCCTAAATGGGAAGTACGTACAGAATAAGTTTTAGGTTGCTGATGTATAATATGGAACCATACATTATGAAGGCATCTTATGCACGAAGTCGAGGGATGAATAAGTCAACCAAAGATGACAAAGAAGTGGACATGGCTTCGTTGGGTGGATTTTTGGTGAACTTTTTTTAAAAGAAATTTGACAAATTGAAGTGGACTTGCATTTTTTGCTAGAAACTTCCAAAGAAGGTTTTCCTTCTTTTGTGTAAATTTTAAAAATTGCCTGTCCATTCTTGTTGAAATTTACTCATTTTAGTCAAAAATCCAAACACACCAAAAAATGCACACTCGACAGCTTCAATTTTGATGATAAAGGAATGAATCCTCGATCAAGATGGTGAACCGGTTTGGTAATGACAGGACGTGTAATCAGGCAATACAATCTAAAGATCACAACCATTTGTGGTTTTTTTTTTGGACTTTTTAGTGGGGGAAGCATGAGCCAAGTGAAGGAAAGATAGTATAAGAGAGGAAAATGTAAGGAGCTCATAGAAGTAATGATTTTCGGTGGGGCCCAAAAACTAAACATTAAAAACAAGTCATTTTGGTGCGCGTTGTGTGCACCACATGTGCCAAATCAACACATAAACCAATTTTTTTTGACACTCATCAGTTTCTTATTCTTTTTTTTTTTTCCTTCTGTTTCTCCTTCAATTCCTACACTGCCTGAAAAAACCTGCAACAACCACGTCCGGTCATTATCATCATCACCCAGTCCATTCACAACAGTTCTAATCATTTAATAATACTCATATTGTAATCTCGATTTTTAATTAATTATACTATTTTTTCTTCTTTAATTATATGCATTGTGGCGATTTTAATCAGATCACTGAACAACGAATATTTTAAAGAAAATATTATATTACAGAAATTCATAACGGTAACATAGTATTTTCAAAAATATTCTCTATTTCGTCCACACAAATCGCTACTTATTGTCCTCAAACTCAAAACCCTCTTGTGCTGCCCCATAGAACGTAGAGGGAAGCTGTTGAGGGTGACATGTAATCTCGGCTTGATTTAGAAGCCTGTGGTGTGTATGCTAGCATGAGGCTGGGAATTGAATTCACCCGAATGGGAAGTACGTACAGAATGAGTTTTAGGTTGCTGAAAGACTGTGGAACCATACATTATGGAGGCATTTGAGAAGTGGTTCAATGTTTTGTGTGTTTTTCTTTAGTGGTTTTTCGTCCTGCAAATAAAAAAATTTTGTGTGATCCACTGATTGGGGAAAGGAGAGAAAACAGCTGGGCCTCTCTGGCGTGTTGGAAAATCTGCAAACAAGTGGGGTGCGTGCAGTTCATGGGCCAGTTGGGTGCATAAAGAAACTATTTTTTTTTCAGAAATTGTTTTTTTTTCTCAATTTTCCTCAATGAATCATATCAGGCGGATTGAATTGGGCAATGAATTACATCAACAACTACAGCACTACGGCAACAACTACTAATAAAAAAACACCAAATTAGGGCAATTAGAGCAAAATCTACGACAACAACTAGTATCAATTGAATTAGGGCAACTTCCAAATTAGGAAAATTAAGGCAAAAACAAAATTAGAAAATTAGGGCAAACAAACAATTCAATAAATTATAGAAATTAACATTTATAGCTCAAGCCGTCAAGAGGTAAGATTGTGAGAAGTTGATGCTCATTAGTAACATAAGAGTTGAAGAAGACCAAACTGGTAACTGGTGTCAAGGCGAATAGCGAGGGCCAATGCAGAGGCATTGGCGAGACAGTGGGAGGCGATGGACCGGCAGGCAACAGCGGCAGGAGTGGTTCCGTGGTGGGTGCCTGGGCAGTACGCGGTAACATCAGAGAGAAGAAACGGAGCAAGCCAAAGCGAAGAAATATAGTCTTGGTATGTTGAACAAATGAAAGAAATTAAAATATTATATATATATATATATATATATATATATATATATATATATATATATATATATATATATATATATATAAAAGCTGTATTTTTTGTGCATGGATGGTGCTGTGTGCGTGCATCAATTGATGGGCAGATTTCCGAACTGCCTTAGTAGCCAGTTGCTTCCGAGGATCCATGCCTCCGGTTGATTTACGAGCGGTTTGCTTCGTTCTCGCCATTTCTCTCTCTCTCTCTAAAGCACAAGAGGAAATGGAGATAAATGATCTGATGGAAAAAGATTTTGATGAGGGTATTAATTTATAGGGAGATAGATGCAATGGGAGAAGAAGTGGGATAAGGGACAGAGAGTTTCGACAAATTTTAATATTTGGAATTTTTAATTTTTCAAGATTTAGCGGGTGGATCTGAAGCGGTCGGTTACGGATAAAACAACAGTGGACATTCCTAGGAAAATGCAAATACCTATCTAAATTTCCAGCACTCGCACGGTGTCTGCATTTCTCATTTGATCCTGGATTCGCACGTTTTCTGTGCGTTGCGGTCTAAGTTTTCCAGTCAATTTAGGATTCAATTCAACAACATGAGGGAATTGCAATTCGGTGGAATTGCAATTCGGTGGAATTGAAATTCTCTCCAACCAAATAATGTAATTGTGGCCTTCATTGAATTACAATTCAATTACAACTCAATTATATTCAACCAATAGCCTTGTTAATCACGACTGCAAATCTTTAATATTCCGACCACGTTTCCGACCACTTACGAACTTGGTCAGAAAAATTAGATTTTTTAAATTTTTTCGACGAAAAGTTCGGTGGACGGAAAATAGTCGGATATTCCGACCACTTTTGAAGGGTGGTCGTAAAAGTTTTTGGTTATTTGGAATTGTTTAAATTCCGACCACCTTTATTTATATATAAACAATTTCAACCATGTGTGTGTGTGTGTGTGTGTGTGTGTGAGGATTTCATATTTTAACCCTCATTTGCGCCCCTTGCCTGACTCTCCCACTCCTTACCTCATACCCTCTCACTCTGTGACAACCATAGGGTCTCTGGCTCTCCGTCTATTGGTAAGTCCCTCTAACCTCGTCTACTCATACTTATAGTCTCAAGTTCAACTGCTCATTCTTTAACCTCTCTAGCTATGTACATAAGAAACCCTAGATCTGCTATGAAAATATAACAATCATACATTCTAGCTATGTACATAAGAATTTTGGCTTGTTCATTGTTAATTCTTCACCACCCGTGAAAAGGATGATGTCAAGTTGGTCGGTTAGGCCAGGCCTAATGAGATTAACACAATCGTTATACGTCGACCATGGTGATATGCTACAAATATGTATATTGTCAAATAAAACTGTAGAAGAATTAAAATGATACTTTAGTATTGATATATCCGATCGAGGGCCAGGAAGGTATCAAGAATAAAGTGCCACTTGCGTTTGTCGTGTGCGTAATACATATGAGAAATGAAAGTTGTATATAGTGACACGTATTTCAGGCAAAAAAAGATTTCAGAAATTTGACAAACACACCGTTTGTGAAGTTCAATACAAGATTTGTGCATCAATTGATGATTCCCTAAAAGAATTTGAGGACAATTTCTATGTTCTTTTGAGAGAAGAATTTGAAAATTTAGGTGCATGAATTTTATAGCAAAAGAGTGTTTGGAAAATGTCTGATTAGTCGTTTTTAGTTGATTTGACCAATTTTGGATAACGAAATTTAGTATTTCATGATAAATGAAGAAGAGATTAATGAATCACATTGCGTAGATAGCATAACCACTATCATGATAATGAAATACTAAATTTCGTTATCCAAAATTGGTCAAATCAACTAAAAACTACTAATCAGACATTTTCCAAACACTCTTTTGCTCTAAAATTCATGCACCTAAATTTTCATATATTGTACGCTCAAAATGGGTAATAGGTGAATGACAAATTAATTATCAAAGTAAACATATTTCAGAGGAGTCGAATTAAGCTTAGAAGTTTAATTACAGAGCTTAATTACATAATGTGCTGGCAGCACATAACGAGGTGATTAAGCTTGGAAAGCTTAATTTGTTTTGGGAAATTGGCAGCAATTCGGTGTTGTGTAATGTGAATCACGAGTCGGTGCTTTCGGTGCTAATGGCACCACTCGGGTGTAATATTTGGTCCCAATTCGAAATTTTTTTGGTTAGTACAAATTTCTCGATCACTGAGGTGTTTTGAAACAAGTTTTAAATGGTCGGTATGAATTAATTATATATTAATTTCGTAATCCCAAATATTATTATGATAATTAGTATGATCTGTTTCAAACCTTTTTATCCAATTTTAAATTAGATTTATGTTGAATTTAAGTGTCATTTAATATGCTATTAATTCCTCTCTTCCATACAAATCGCTTGTTTTGCACACCAGTTTAAAAGTCTCAAAACATTTTCATTTTCTCTGTACTTTCATTCTTTTTTTTCAAAGAGAAAATTGTCTACCTACATCGTTCGTAAATTTCGTACAGAGGGCTCAGCTTGTGTTCTTGTTCGCTGGGCTTTGGGTTTGAGTGCTTGAACATCAAAGTCGTAATCCGTTTTATCCTCTGGGAGACTGATGTCACAACGCTCCTAGCACACTCGGGAGGTAGCGGATCGGTTTTAAAGAAAGTGTGAGTACCACACGACTCAGATTTCCCTTCTTCTTCTTTCTCGTTGGGTTAAAACCTCATTTATCAACCCTTTCTTATTTTTTTTTGTTCTTAATTTTTTTTAAAATTTGGTAGATTCTCATTCACCGGATAAAAAGAATCATATCCCTATGTTCCTGGTTTCGTACAAAGTACGCGGTGGAATTAATTTTTCACAAATTAAATCCTTTGTACTAGTTGCAGTGGGATTATTTTCTATCTATTATATATATATATATATATATATATATATATATATATATATATATATATTCTGTATTTACTTATTAATCTATTATTTCCAACAATAATTACCTAAAAATTGTGGGCAATGATGATAAATCTTATCTACATAGAAAGAAACAAGTTCACTTGCTGAAATAGTAAAAAATTTTACAGATCTAGGCATTGTTTCATGTACCCTTACAAGAATAAAAGTAATGCACGTGATATGCATAGGGAACATGAGTATAATTAATTGCCTAAAAGTAAGAACAAAGGGAGTGATATAGAAAGAATATAGAGAGGATTATAAAGAATATAGAGAGGATTTAAAAAGACTAAAAATTTTGTATTATTGAGATTTGCTTGTCTTTTATTCAAGTGGGCTTAGAGCCTTAAAAGAAAAAAAAAATCCCAAGACTACCTCATTGGCAATCCTTATTACGTTAGAAATAGGTAGCCATGTTCTTATTATGTTATGAATAATAAACTTAGTCTTGCTAAACTCCTAAGTTGCATCGTATTGGATTTCTTTCTTGGTCTCTCTTGATCTAGTTATTCCTTAAGTTGGTTCACACTGCCCAGGCCCTTTTGTCCTTTTGACTAACTAGTTTTACCAGCTACCTAGGGGCGGTCTGACCGGTAAACCTAATATGTAATGTTATCCATCAGTATAAGCTCTTCTATTTAATTTCATTTTATATACACAATATGTTCATTATAACATACAATACAAAAATTTTATTTTAATTTAACTACAAACTAGTGTTTTCACTGGTGCGATGCATGCACGGAATGAATTTTCTATAATATTTTAAAAATATTTGGATCTATATATAATTATATAAACTATAACATCAAATATAATTTAGTTCAATTGAAAAAATGGTTTGGATCGATTATGTTTTGAGATGTTATCATTGCTTGAATTCAATCAAATAATTGTTGAATTAATAGCTAATATGTAGATGTAAGCATTTGGTGCCGAAACTTTGGAGAGTTTATATATCAGTGTTTATGATTTGTATAACTTGGGCAAATATTCTCTTTGAAAAAAAAAACATAATATCACCGGTTCAAATTACACATTATTGAAAACCTCTTTGTAGATAACATTGGTAGTAGTAGTAGAATCTTGTCCATCCTCGTCTAAAGCTAACACCTTCAGGCCATCAAGATGGATGACTCAGATAAAGCCACGTGCAATTGACCACGATTAAACACTGATTTTTTCAGCAATAACCCAACATGAGTTAATGTTTGACCTTGACTTTTGTTGACAGTCATGACATATGTGAGCGTCAATGGGAATTGTTTACGCTGAAAGTTGAAGGGCAATCTTGTATTACAAGGAGTGAGCTGAGAGACATTCGGGGAATAAGAACTTTGGGTCGTTCATGTGTCTCATTAATTATTCTTGTTTCGACAATGTGATCTGCCAATCTTGTGACGATTAGACGCGTATCATTGCAAAGACCAAGAGAGTGGCACGGCAATAATATATATTAATTGCATATATTATTGGTTTGCTAACTACTGCAATATTTTTGAGAAATAAAAAAATTAAATAAGTACACAGTAATTGGAGTAAATTAATAATTTAAAACAACAAATAAATCAAAATTTGTATATAATAAAACGTAAAGGTTATTACAAATAATTTGAATTTGAGTTGTATTATCATTCCTAGGCATATTAATAGGTGTTCTTGAAGAGCAAATTATAAATCCACCGTACAATGCTTCACTACCGGCCACTGTAATTATTTATACCCAGGGAGGAAAATTACAAATTGCATCTTAATTAAATAAAATAGTTAGGTACAGTATTGAGATAACAAATTTTATTACAACTAACACTGATATTAACTTAACTAAATGTTGGTGCACCAACGGCTGGTTCTAACCGTGGCTGGGCATTATCAAACAACCTATTTGGTTGGAGCAACGATGTTGTGTATTATTCTGATTTCACAATGACTCGCTTTCTTAAAAAATAAGATGTCCGGGTTAAATTAACGAAAAATCGATTTAGATATAAACATTTCATTTTATATGTTAATTAGAAATTTATTACTTAATCATTTTTATTCTACAATTTTTAATTAAATATTGTATTAAAGGTGAACATAATGCAAGGCAACACTAATTTAAAGACTTTACATATAAAATAATTTTATAGTAAAAATTATTATTATATATTTTTTTTGGCTGGCCACGAGGTGTCTTGAGCATGGCCTAACTGTAGAAGGCACCTTTAAGCCCGTATCATACTCAAACTAATTCCCGTTCACACTAGGCCAGATCATCATCATCATCATCATAAAAGGAATAAGGGTCAAATAGGTCATCGTCGAACTGCACACGATAATGCATTTAGATCACTGAACCTAAAAAAAATGCAATACGATCCCTAAACTAACCCATTTCTTGTAATTTGTCTAATTTATATGTCTCTAACTAGTCACAATATTTAAAAAACATAAAAATAATTATTTTAAATTCAAAAAAAAAAAAAAACCAGAACGTCATGCCGGAGACCTTCTTTGTCTCTGGCCAGAGACGTAGAATGAGTTATTTGACGGAGTAAATTAGTTCGCATGCCTAAAATGGTAGTAGAAAGAATACAGATATGATTTAGAAATAGTAAATATTTGTATTATATTAGTGAAAGTTAATTGTCCTGTAATACTATTAGTCTTATAGGGGTGCATGGAACAAACCTTATATCTGTAAGGATTTTTATATTACTATTTCAAGCAAATGAATTTGTTTCTTTCGATAATGATTGGACTTATCATCGTTGCACAATCTTGGTTTAGCATAACTTCGAAATAGATTAATAAATATATATACCTGACAATTCTAAGTCAATCTATTAGATCCTGAGGGAGGATGAGTATGTTTGGAGAAAGTAAGGCGATACACTTCCAAATCCACAATTGAAGAAGATTAAGGAACAACCAATTTGACAAGCATATAAGCATTATATCCGTGGTCACCTTGCACATACATGCTTCGATACAAGCTCCGGCCACCTGTGTAGTCATTGGCACTTTGCAACTCTCTAATCTAGTCTAAGAAACATAGTTTCACATTGTTGATTGTCGTGTCGATGTATAACATGTACTCCACCTAATAATTGAATGATATGCAACCGAGTCATGCATTCCAATTTCCATGTCTTCAACAGTTGAATATTCTGTCAGTGGTAGCTGATTCTGTAGACATGTTAGGATCAAAGGAGAGGTACATGAAATTGAATTATATATTGTTAAGCCTATTGTAGAGGTAGTCATGACAAACATATGTCATCTTTTGTCTGCATTTGGAAACATCTATACCATCTATGCACAATATTCCTAAGAGAATATAGGTCCTGTTTGGTAAATGGCTGTTAGCTGATTGGGTTAGAAGATATGATTCGTTGATAACATTAGCTGATTGTAGAAAGTTGGTTGGTAAATTAGCTGTTAGCTGATAACTGTTTGGTGTAATTTCTTTTCTAAAAAAGCTATTTGGAATTGAAAAGGCTGCTTTGAGTAGCCTTTTCAATTTTAGTATTTTGGAGTTACAAAATGCTTATTAACCAAACATCTAATAGTGACCAAATAAGCCAAAATTGACTGATAGGCTAATTATTTACCAAACAGGGTCATAGTCTACTCATCTTGCAACGTGATGGTGACTTCCCCAAATAATGGCAGTTGGAAAGAATGGGTCTCTGGCCGCCATCTCTCCAACTGTAACACCCCAATTTTCAACACTTACGTTTATTACAAATCCGTAATAATACATCAGCGGAAGCTTACATCTTATCAGCAGAAAACTGGGTGCTACCGCCACACCTAGAGTGAATTCTATCACCTCTTTGACAAACTCCACTCTAAGTGCACAGGCTAAACTTACAACACCAACATACTACAACAACATCATAGTAGACCTCAACCTGCACTTCTCTTCTATTCTGAGCTCGTCGGCCACAGAGGTACTCACTAAACTGCATCTGATAAAGGGCACAATGAAGTGCAGTTAGCGCGACGGCTAAGTAAGGCAATCCATTTGTCACTTCCATCAGGTAAAAGGTTTGACAAATAATTCATAAAGGGAAATACACATTACCAAATATAGTGTCCATGTCTTTCCTAACTGCAATCAACGGTTAATGCCATATAATCACCAGAATATAATGAGAATATAAATCACAACACATTTTCTTTATTCAACTTCCTAGTTCATCAGACTATGTTGCCTTTGACTTTCTTTCAAACAGGATAGGTTTTCAGCACTATCCATGTCTATCGCATATATCAATGCCACAATTATGACTTCTAGTTGTCTTTAAGTACGAAAACGCTACTTAGTTTCTGACTAGAAGCAAGAGACCTTATAGAGAATACAAGTGTCTTTGACTAGACCGAAATCGGATCTGGACATGGGGATTACGGTCCTGCCCCAAGTCTCGTTCGTGATCCCTTGGACGAAGGTTCATCATTATGATCCCTAGTTTGGCCCCATCTAGGTCCATAAAGCTGAAACCAACCCGAAAATGACATGAGCATCTATACTTAAGTGTGCACACCCCCACGGCCTACGCCTAACTGAGTGATATAGAAAACTCCTCTGCGCCTGACTGAGTGACGCAGAGCCTCCCTACGCCTGACGAAGTGACGTAGAGACTTGGCGAATATTATAGAAAAACTCCCCTGCGCCTGACTGAGTGACGCAGAAACGCCCTACGCCTGACGAAGTGACGTAGAGACTTGGCTAATATTGCCATATATATATATTGAAGGAGACCATCGGTCAATAGCCCGAGGTAATATAAATGTCAAGGTCCTCTTTAACTTCTTGAAACTAAGGTTTGAAAACATTTTCCTTCCTTTCTCATCTCTTTGAGTCAAAACCATTTTTGAACATAATCAAGTCCTCATTTTGAAATCAACTACCATTCTCAACTTGGTTCACAAGTCACCACTCTCAAAACATTTTCTCAAAATATTTTCCATCTTCACACTACACCTATGTATATAAGCATACCACATAACATTTTCCATATATTTATGCATAGTCACTTAAGGTACATATACCAAATATATACACACTACAACACTTTATTTAATTATATATACATACTCATATATGTACATATATACACACACCACCCATATGTATACCTACATACATAATACACGTATATTTACATATATACACACCACACGTATATATATATATATATACTACCCTATACACACACACAACACATGTGTATATATACATAATACACATACCTAACATATTTACACAATTATACCATACATATATACATTACATACACCTACATATATACATATATACTATACGCATATACATACTACGTATATATATGTAATCGGTATAAATATATATATATATATATATATATATACTACACGCACATACATAATATATATATAATGCGTATATAGATACATAACACATACCATATACTGTCCACAAAATGTGACATTTTAGTTATGCATACATACCCCTATATGTACTCATAAATATGCAACCTTTATACATATACATAATTTTATATACATAATTGTATACATCTACGTCATTCAATATATATTCTCACACTTTATATATATATATAATACTAACTTATACTATATACATATATATATATCACACTCACACACCCACGTCAGTACATATATGCATATATATTCTACATATATACTCACACTTTATTTATATATAAGATCAACTTATACTATATATATATATATGTCACACTCACACACCCACGTAAATCATACATATATATATATACCCATATACTTGCATACGTATATATATATACATATAAATAACATAACTCATATAAATATATATACACATATATTTCTATTTTACATTACATGTTTATACTACATACATTTTATAATGTACCCAGTATACTTAAATTAGGAGTTTGAGCACATTAACGACTACCTCATGCTCACAATATTTTTGTACACATATCTATCATGAATAACATATACAAATATATATATATATATATATATTGACATATACTATACTCACAATATAGGTAATTGGCATACTAACAACATAACATAGCATATTTCATAGTATAGATAATTTCACAAACTAGTACCATAACATGACATATACATATGTGTATCATATAGGACATAGTCATTTCTAGTATATATATAAACATAAACATAGTAATTCCACATAAACCTCCATAATCACAAATCAATTACACCAATTAACTAATTTCAAGTGACTTCAACCCACTTAAGGAATTTCCTTACCTCAAATAGCTACTAAAATCCTTAGAAGAGTCTTTGAGTGATTTCCCCCAAATTCTTCTTGAAACCCTAGGCTAGAATCCAACACCATAACAACACAATTTAGGAAATCTAACCTTAGATTATGAATCTAGAGAAGAATATAAGACTATCTATCGGATAATATCGCAAACTTACCGGATAGAAGTAGAAGCTTAGAAGGAATTAGCTAAGGTTTAATGGAGGAAAAATGGTGGAGGATGAAGATGATCACACTTCTTGCTTCTCTCTTCTCAATTCGGCATTTGGGGTGGGAAATGGAATAAATGGGCTTTTATATTTATAACTTTGGTTGACTAGTCCACACTTGTGGATAAGATCAAAATAAAATGGAATAAAATAATCCAAAATATCTCAACTTAGACTGCTTGGGATTAATTCAGATAAATTCTCGGTGGAAACTAATTTAATTCTCATAATTTTCGAACCCAAAAATTAATTCCAGTCTAAAACTCCAAATTGGGCTAGGTTCGGTATCCTGCGAAATTCCGCGATGTACGATCACAAATAAATTTTGAGTGCTATGGGCTAATCTAATAAAATAGGAAATTCCAGAATAATAGTAGGGTGTCTAAAAATCCATTTCTTAGGTCAAACGGGTTCGAATACTAGTTCCTAAAATTATTACGGTTCGTGACCGGTACGTAGATCGCAGCTTAATAACAACTATATTTCCTTATAAAAATTCTTTTGAAATATCTGAAGATCATTTCATGAATGTCATAACTTAAGGACCTATTTTCCGAACCTCAAACTTATCGGAAAATACGAGGGGTTACACCAACATTGCAGTGATCAAATTAAAAACCAGTCCAAATATAACATTTCCAATCTAGATAATCCATCAAAACCTGCTACCAATTCAATGAAAGACATAACCCTATCATCAAATTCTTGCACCTAAATCCTCAAATTTTCCCTCTCTCTAAAAAAAAATCTCATATTCTTTTAGGAAATCATCCATTGATGCACAAACTGCACCATCATTGCACAAATCTTACACTGAAACCCTCCAAATCTTGCACCCAACATTCAAGCAATTGAACACACCTCGAAATCATGCACAAACTCCACTTTGAAATATATATATATATATATATATATATATATATATATATATATATATATATATATATAATTACATTCATGTAAAAACAGGTCTTAAAATACAAACTTGTGGACAAATCTGGGGCCCTTAACTTTTCTATTCTACGGTCTTGATTTCTTTTAATCGTTTATATTCTATATTAAGCTTCCGTGTTTTGTTTTTATTTTGGTGGGGGGCAATTATGGTTTTTTTTTACTTTTATTCTCTCTCTCTTCCTTAATCACTGGCTAGTATAGTTCTCATTGTTACGCACTACCGATATCCTCTCTTCAATCGTGCGACCTTGGAGGCGAAGTAGCCACTCTCGTTCCTTGCATATGGTGGTCGTTGGGGTCGCCGGACGGGGCAAAGGGCAGGGACCACCGGATATAGGTGTCAACCGAGGTGTGTTTTCTCTCTATTTGTCGTTTTTTGTTATTCTCATATTTAGATTTTGTCTCTTGGGTGTGTGCATTGTGTCGGTTTTTTATCTTGCCGGTTGGTACACTAGCATTGGGGAACGGGGTGGTCGGGTGTTGTCTCAATTTTGGGGATGACGGGCATGTTAGGGTTCTTGGGCTAATGGGTTTGTTCAAATTTTGGGATTTTGGGCAGTTTATGGTTTATTTTTTTCGTTTGGGGTTAGGGTTGATGGAGTTTGTGTCAATTTTGGTTACTTTTGGAATTAAAGTTGATGAATGATGTCTTGTGAACTTACAATGTCGCTTGTGTTCGTCTGTATTAACTAATGTATGCTATCCACTGATTTGCATTTTTGGAGGAGTTTGTTTGAGATGATGATGGCCAGATTAGGTCACAAAAATCGTCCATCTCCTTAACATTCTTTACAAATTAATGCATACATCCTAAAATAATGAATTAAATTGGAATATATGTACTGTAAGGGTGTTTGCATGTGAATGCAACCTTTTATATATATATATATATATATATATATATATATATATATATGTATGTACATAATTAACTAGCAGCCGACGAACCCTAAATCATTTCCTCAAGTCCTCATTTGCACAACCGCAACCCTCCATTATTTGCACCTCCTCTGCACATAATTAACCAACAGCCGACGAACCCGCCTAAATCATTTCCTCAAGTCCTCATTTGCACAACTACAACCCTCCATTATTTGCACCTCTTCTGCACATATTTAACCAACATCCGACGAACCCTAAATCATTTCCTCAAGTCCTTATTTGCATAGCCGCAACCCTCTATTATTTGCACCTCCTCTCACTGTCAGTTCATCTCTTTCTACCCTCATGCATCATCTCCTTCTATTCCCTCAAAGTCTTTGCCACATGGCCACATGATACTTCCACTCCTCTTCCAAACACTACACCTGCAAGGCTGCAATTGGAGCAACCCTAGCCCAACTATTCCTTCACACACTAGTACACTACATCTAAGGTTCTGATATAATTCCTTCACACACTATTGCTTCTGCTTATCAGGGTGTGTTTCGCCTAGGCCTAATGGTAAATTTGTAAATTTTATGTAAGTTTTAATTTTGACTTGTAAATTTTAAGTTTCAAGTTTTAACTTGAAGGTTATAATTCGTATTTTTTTTACCTATTATTTGTTGCTGCTGAGGTTCTTCTATTTCTTCCATTGTTTGCTCTGAGGAATCAGACTCTGTTCTATACTGATGGAAAATCCGGAAAAATCTGAAATCTGATTTAAAAAATCGAATCCGAAAATATGTATATTCGTAAGTTTTGTAACTAAAATATGACGGGTTGGATTACAAAAACACAAAACGAAATCCGAACGGATAGGCCATTTTTATATCTGAATCCGTCTGAACCGTCCGATGCATAGGCTTAAGAGAACATAATCCAAATAAGTAATTCTATTAAAATTGAGTAGAACATAATCCAAATATTAAATATTGGTCTTGATATGCACAGTGTAAAACTAAAAGTAATGCAAAGTTAAATAAATCAAATATAATTACCTAAAAAAATATGAGCATTGCATTGATGATAAATCCAATCTGCATAGAAAGAAACAAGTTCACCCTTGCCTGGAATAGTAAAAATCTTTATAGATCTATGATTTGTTCCATGCATGTACTGATAAACGTTATTTTTATTTTTTTTTTAATAATCTTTTTATAGTTAATTTGCAATAGTTAATTAATTTCATATCTATTTTTATTTATTACTATTATAAGTAGTTTCTAATAATATTTTTCAGTTTTAGGTTGTTTTTATTATTAAATTTGTTTTATTATTTGAATTCTGTTAGACCAATAATTTCTCCTAATAATAATAATAATAATAATAATAATAATAATAATAATAATAATAATAATAATAATAATAATAATAATAATAATAATAATAATAATAATAGTTTTAGTTTTAGGTAGTACATGGTCAGTAGGATTTTTATAATGTAATCTAGTTATATTTAGACTCGAATTTATTTACACTTTATATATAAGATGCGTTTTATCTAATTAGTAAAAAATATTTGTTTTGGTCGAAATTCTTTGTGCAGAGATTCAACGTTGGACGGTCAATAACGCCCAACAAGAAAGTAGATCACACTGCATCTTTTTCGGCCATGGCAGCGCAAAAGTTGAGGGAGAGAGGTTGACGTCGAGCAGTATAAAAAGAGGGCTTTTGCAAAGAGAAGGACCATCAATTTATCCTAGACCAGTAGTTCTGGTTTAGCGGGCGTTAGAGCGGATGTCAACTCAAAATTCAGACCCGGTTGGCAACGATTAACTCCGACGCAATAACTCTATTCTCGGTAGCTGATATGTGCAAAAGATGCTACACTCATAAGGTCATTCTAGGATCACATTGCACAGAATTGCTAGCTTTTATGTTTGATTTGCGATTGAATTGTGTTAAAATGCTTGTTATTGCCATTAGACCGCGTTCCACACTCGGTTAATCATTTTGTAGGTAAAACAATGTGCAAGAAGGTGGAAAAGGCATGGATTTCAAAGATATATTCACGAGCCAAAGATTGGGAAAAAAGAACACAGGGCACGGACGCGCCTTGGACGCGCGTCCGCCCATGCGTCCGGAATTAGGCTTGCAAAAGTTCGCACAGCAGAACCAAAGTCTGCTGCGGACGCGGACCGGACGCGACTCGGACGCCCGCGTCCGAATTTCGGCTCTCTGAAGTTTGGAGCAGTTCTGCTGTGGACGCCCGCGTCCGAAAATCAACCCGCAGATGTTTGGGATGGCTCTGCTGTGGACGCGCGGCGGACGCCCGCGTCCGATTTTCACACCTCTGAAGTTTCAGTCTGTTCCTCTATCGGAGATTATTTGGTGGTATTGGCGCGGTTTAAATAGGGGGAGAAGCCATTTTGGCAGAGGATCCGATTCACTTCCATCCTAGCTCACCATAGGAAAATTTTCTCTCTAGAATTAGGTTAAAATTCCCTCCCATTCCACACTCAAATTCCAATCAATTTCCAATTCAATTAGCGAGATTTAGAGAGATCTTCACTTCAACTTTGGATTGCTCAAGATTGTATCAAGATTCATGCTACACTCAAGTAACATTTCCAATTTATAGCTTTATAATTCCATTTTTAGCTTTTGATTTGAATTGTTGATTTGATCTTGAATTGTGATTTTGATCTTGAATTGTACTTTGATTTTGATTCTAGTTTCCTTTCGATTGTTCAATTGCAATGTTGATTTACATTCTAAGCATGAGTAGTTATACTTCTTTTGGATTTGGATCAATTGAACTTGTATGTACCTCTTGAATGCTAAATGTCTTGAATTAGGGATTGAATGATGCTTAATGGACTCTTGATTGTGTTTTGGAGTGTTAGTGTGGACTCTAGGCCAACTTGGCCGGTTGCCTTAAAGAGTTAGGGTTAGGATCACTCACCTACGAAAGTAGGGAGTGTGTTAGACCTCTCCAACCACTTTTCCTTCCGACCTTTGAGAGAAGGGGGATTGGAAAACAAAGAAAGCACACAAGGTGTTTGACAAAATGCCTCTTTGAACCTATGAGTTATGAGAGTAACACTATGGTGTAGGAGAGAGTGCTTTGACCATGAGAGTGGCTTAGGTGTTTGTGACGTTGTCTCAATTGTGTCCCTTAAGTGTTTCCATGCCCTAATCCTTTAGGAAATCAAGAGGCTATGTGCAAGTTAGGTTGGTCCGAATCCTCCTTCCAACTAGATTGTTTCTTATTCATTTACCTTAGTTTGTTTACCGTAGCATGCCATACATACCTATCTTTTTAGGATTAGCTTTTGAAAACTAGGCACCCTTGTGACTAGTCCCTTGCTTATCGACTCCCTCCTTGCCTTTCTTTGAGACCGACACTCGGGAACTTCTTCCCGTTTTAACCTTTACACCTTTCCACCTCCCGCGAAAACGACATCTTTTCAGTAGAAACGAATTAATCTTCAACATTGGCGGGCACTTTCTGGTTCTTTTCTTTACTTTTCTTGAATTGCATGGTTTCTTGGTTTCTTTGTTTTTGTTAATTACAAACAATATAATGTTGTAATTCCTTTGATTTCAATTATGGTGAATTGGCATGTGTTGCTGTGTAATGTTTATTGATAATGTTGAGAACAATGCTTAAAGATGAATTATGTTGTTAATGACAATGATTAATTATAATGCGCTGGTAGCGTTCGCCAAGGTCTTGAAAAGGTTAAAACATTTTGTTTTTGATTGTTGATTATCATGAGTTGCTAATTACCAATTTAGGGACATGATTAATTTACCATGAACATTGTGTAGTAATTGTTTAATTTCCAATTGAATTAAGTTTTACCCTTTGATCTTATTTTAGTAATCGATTGTGTTACTGGGTGATCAACTTTAACATAATTGAACTTTATTGAGAGAATTATTAGAGTAGACATCATGCCTAATAATTCCATGCTCTAAAGGGTAAATGAATAAATAGTTTGATTGTCTTATTAAGCTATTCATTTGGTTCTAAACCGGGTATTCCGTAAGTTCTTCCAGGCTCAATGGGTTTTAATCATTCGAATAAATGTCTTAAGCACATGAATGATTAAAGCACGTGACTTGCTCTGAACGCCATACGGAGTAGTCATATAGCAGTTAGAACGAACCCTTAATTGGTTGGCAATATTAGACTTAGAATGCATAACTAGTAGTGGCAATTAATTCATGTTCCTAGCATTTGTTCTTTTGTTAACCACTCTCTTGCTTCGTTGTTATTTTATTGTTTCTCCTAGTTACTTAATTACCCGCAATCTCATTCTTGTTGGTTTTTAATTGCTTATTTCTTATCTCGATTTTCTACATATCATTTGGTTCAGTTTTCACTATTGATATTGCATTTACTTTTGAACGCTTTAAATTTTCAAGTTCGTTTAATTTTAAGTTTGTAAATTACATTGTATCAATTCCCTGTGCGTTCGACCTTTGCTATTGCACACTATCACTACAACTGATTCGTGCACTTGCGAGGACATATATTAAAATTGTCCATCATGTACCCTAGAGAATAATTACCTGAAATGCCAGAACTATATATGGTCATATTTACGGTTTAATTTTTATATCGATGCAAGAATAAATGTAATTCAAGTGAAATCGAGTATAATTATCTAAAAAGAATATAGAGAGGATTTGGGAAGAGTATATATTTTGTATTACTGAGAATTGCTTGTGTTAAAGTGTGCCTCAAATTCATAAGAATGCGTCTTCCACTACGTAAATGTCGCATTACGTCCACGTCCACATTCTCTTGCACATCTTCACGAACATCTTGGATCTCCACTCACTGCGTATTTTTCTACTTGTGTTTAGTATAAATAGCCTTGCATTTCTTTGTAATTTGTACCATCAATCATCAATTGAATTGAATTCATTTCTTTTCGATTCCTTTCTTTCTCACGTATAGTGTGTGTGTGTATATATATATATATATATATATATATATATATATATATATATATATATATTATATTTTCCCAATATTGTAATTTTCTTATTTGTCATTTTTATTATTTCCCTATTATTTAAATTCTATAATTCTCAATTTTCGATTATCCGCTTCCGCATTATTCCACTATATTCCTAACAAGTGGTATCAGAGCGATTTAATTGAGAATTATTTTCAAAGATGTCCACTGTTACCAAGTTCGATATCGAGAAGTTTGACGGGAAAATTAGCTTTTCTATCTGGAAAGTTCAGATGGAAGCCGTTCTAACATAGAACGATTTGAAAAAAGCGCTAGCTGGGAAGAAGAAGAAACCGGCTACAATGACATATGAAGATTGGGAAGATTTAGATGACAATGCACGTTCAACCATTCAATTGTGCCTATTTAAATCGATTCTACGTGAGGCGGTAGGTGAAACGACTACGTCAGGGTTATGGTCCGAGCTGGATTCGCTCTACATGGACAAATCTCTAGCGAACAAGCTGCGCCTGAAGGAGCGGCTGTACACAATCCGTATGACGGAAGGTACTTCAATTCTGTCTCATTTGGATGAATTCAATTCTATTTTACTGGACACATGGAAAATATTGATGTCATAATTGAAGATGAGGATCGTGCTACTTTATTGCTTGTTTCTCTCCCTGAATCATACAAGCATTTCAAAGAAATTATGCTGTATGGTAATTCTCTTGGAGTCCTAACTTTCGACAGTGTTAGTCGAACCTACTGTCCAAAGAAAAATTTGACTTAGAAACTAAGTCTGGGGACAAAGGTGAAGGCTTGACTGTTAGGGGTCGTTCACTTGAAATAGGGATTAGCAATAAAAAATCTAGATCCAAGTCCAAAGTACGTAAGTCCAACAAATCCTGTAAGTACTGCAAGAAGCATGGTCATGATGTGACTGAATGCTTCAAACTGAAGAACAAGCAAGAGAGAGAGAAGAAGTCCGCTGAAGCTAGTGTTGTTGAAAGTGATTCAGAAGGCGATGTTATGTTATCTGTTAGCTCCGGTGACAAACGGAGCGACACTGAGTGGATTCTGGACTCTGGTTGTACATTCCACATGTGTCCACACAAAGACTGGTTCATCTCTTTGGAACTACTTGATGGTGGAGTTGTCTTGTTGGGTAATGATACCCAATGCAAGGTTAGTGGAATTGGAAGTGCATGTGCAGATCAAAACTCACGATAACGTTATCAGGACTCTTACCAATGTTCGGTATATTCCTGATTTGAAACGCAATCTGATTTCATTGGGCACCTTGGAATCTTTGGGGTGCAAGTACTATACACAACTGAAGGTGGAGTTCTGAAGGTTATAAAAGGCTCTCTTGTTCTCATGAAAGATTCTCGTTCTGGAAGCTTGTACATGTTGCATGGCAGTACTGTGATAGGTTCAGTTGCGGTATCCTCATCGGTGTCTGATGCTGATTTCACTCAACTATGGCATATGCGTCTGGGGCATATGAGTGAGAAAGGCATGCATATCCTGAGCAAGAAAGGCTTCCTCAGTTCAGGTATGGGTAAATTACAATTTTGTGAGCATTGTGTTTTTGGGAAACAAAAGAGGGTCAGTTTCTCTACTGCTACACACCGTACTAAAGATTTATTGGAATATATACATTCCGATTTATGGGGACCGACTAAATTCCAGTCTATGGGAGGCTGTAGATATTTTATGTCTATTATTGATGACTTTTCTCGTAAAGTGTAACACCCAAATATTTTAAACAATTCTTATTTCAATAAAATATTCTTGAGAATAAAATTTATTTTTCAATCCTAAATATTTTAGCCCAAATACCTTTAAAAAAAAATGTTATTGCTTCAACGTCCAAATAAATTATTTTATACCTTATAATTTTATTATCCAAAATAATTTTCTTTAAACTCCTATTATGTTAAACTTTTACAATAAAATTATATATGTAATTTAACTTTCTACATGAAAGTTTCGTATATAATTAAATATTTTAAACTCTTTGTTTTAAATGATTTGGTACGAAATATTTATATATTGATTTATGGTTTTAAAAGCCCTATTTAGGGGATAAATTTACTTATCAAAATATTGATCTATACCTATTTTGAATTCCTAAGTCCAATAATTTTCAATGAGCCCAAATCTCTAACCCATATTTCTACCCAAAAAGTTAATAATTTCATTTTGACCCTCAAACCCTACCTATATAAATAGCATTATTCATGTTCTTCCCTATTTTCTAACCATTCTCACGTGACTCTCTCTCTCCTCTCACTTTCAATCTTCAAGCTTCATCTTCTTCCCTAAGATTTCTAAGCTCCAAGTGGTAAGACTTCTTCTCCTACTTCTCTCCTTAAATTCCTTTGCTAGCTTATTATTGTAGAAGTATTCATAAGGATTTTGTTAGGTTGTTGTTTTGTTATGGTTTGAAGTAAGAGTTTGGTGTTGTAAGTGCTAAAATTTTTAGCTTGGGAGAAGAAGGAAGAAGGGTATTCAAGCTTAGGAGTGATTTATGAGCATTTAAGCTTTGAGGTAATGGTTTATGTTTGCCCAAATTATTTTCCCCTATCTTGTGTGATTTAATTTATGAAGTCTATGTGTATCTAAATGTTTGTGTTTTGGTGTTGTTAATGGCTCAAATCTTGGGTATAGGTGTGTATGCATTTTATCTTAGGATTTGATGGCTTTGTGAGGTGATTTTTGGTGTTAAAATGTTAATCCTTCCTGCTGCTCTCTGTCTCTGCTGTGCACTGCATTTCTGGACGGAAAAATGATATATAATCTAAACTGAAGTTAATACCATAGGTCGAGATGGTGGAATGGATTAGTGTTGTGGTATAAGTTGTTAGGCGTGGGTTCGAATCCAGATTCTCTCATCTTGTGTGTTTGTTTTACTTCATATATATTATGCTTTAAAAAAATTAGGCTATTTGTTTAAAGTGGGATTTGAACACTAAACCTTACATTTAATAGATTGAGTTCTGTCCATTTAACTAACTTAACCACTTTGAAATTATTTTAGTTTATGAACTATTATATGATTAAGGAGTTATGTACTAAAGAAATTATTATTTTTTTTGGGAAGGGTTTATACCTTATATATTCCTTAGTTTAATAAACTTAGTATCCATAATTGAAATATTATGTATTTTGAGGAAATAGAATTAATTACACTTTTGGTCTTGTGACTATTGAGGTCTTATTAATTTGACTACGCGACTTTAAAAAGTAACAATTTAATCTCTTGACTATCGATTTTTTAACGGATTTGGTCCTGCCGGCCAAATCACCGGTCAACTATCGCCGGAAAAACATAACCCATTTTAAATAATTTATTCATAGGGACAAATTGGTCATTTCACTCCCTTTCTTCTTCTTCCTTTGTCACGCTTTGCTTTGTCCGTTCTGTAGCCAATAACCATGGAAAATCACTGACAGAGTAATCAGGCTAACAGTACCCGACCCGGAACCATTGGCATGAGCAAGACAGTTGCCGTTCAAACTACCCAAGACACCTCACTCCTCAGCATCAATGCGCAACGGTCCAACTCCTCAGCATTGATGGCCAACGTTCAGCTCC
>CP025649.1:6484715-6559412 GCA_003576665.1 Ipomoea trifida | reverse complement strand
TCAAGCTGGTGCGTCACCTCATCAAGCGGGTGTCATCTCATCAAGCGGGTGTCACCTCATCAAGCTGGTGCGTCACCTCACCAAGCGGGTGTCACCTCATCAAGCTGGTGCGTCACCTCATCAAGCGGTGTCACCTCATCAAGCGGGTGTCACCTCATCAAGCTGGTGTGTCACCTCATCAAGCGGGTGTCACCTCATCAAACTGGTGTCACCTCATCAAGTGGCGCTGCTCCTCACGCAGCGTCACCTCATCAAGTGGTATCACCTCCTCAAGTGGCGTCACCTCCATGAGCAGTGCCACCACCTCGAGCTGCATCACCACCTCGAACAGCATCACCACCTCGAGCAGCGTCACCTGCTCGAGCAGAGTCACCACCTCAAGCAGCGTCACCTCATCAAGTGGCGCTGCTCCTCAAGTGCGTTTGCTTCCTCCTCAAGTGCTTTTGCTTCCTCCACTTGTGCATCCGCCTCCTGCACTTGTGCACTCGCATGCCTCCTGCACTTGTGCACTCGCATCTTCTACTGGTGCATTCGTCTCCTCAAGTGCGTATATCGCCTCCACTTGTACATTTGCCCCCTTCACTTGTGCGTTCACCTCCATAAGCAAAAGGACTCAATAGTTGGTCATGGTCTGCCCTGATCAATTTGGTTAAAAAACAAAATAATAATAATAAAAAATCTAAGCTCTAATCCCTTAGGGCCGGCACGAGATCCGATCTCGCTAGCTACCTAACGGGAGAGTGTTTTTCTGAGCCCAGCCAAGGGCTTGGATTCAAAAAACACCACACTCTAATCCCTTAAGGCCAGCACGAGATCTGATCTCGCTAGCTGCCTGACGGGAGAGCTGACCTCGGAGGGTGTTTTCTGGGTAAAGCTTAAGGCTTTGCTACGAAAACACCACACTCTAGTCCCTTAGGGCCGGCACGAGATCCGATCTCGCTAGCTACCTGACGGGAGAGCTGACCTTTGACCGAACCTACGAATGGTCGAAGTGAACTCACGCAAGAGCCCTGAGCAAAACAAAAAAAATTAAAAATAAAAAAAAATCAACGGCGTGACCTCGCCCCAGCTCCGAGGTACGGTCACGTACCGTGACCCGGCCTGGCGCCGAGGTCACGTACCGCGACGTGACCTCGGCACTAGCCGAGGTCACACGCGCCGTGACCTCAGCCCAACGCCGAGGTCACGCCGCGGCGTGACCTCGGCATTGGCCGAGGTCACACCGCGGCGTGACTCACGCCCGTGACCTCGGCCCTGGGCCGAGGTCACGTACCGCGACGTGACCTCGGCACTGGCCGAGGTCAAACCGCGACGTGACCTCGGCGCTTGCCGAGGTCACGTACCGTGCGTGACCTCGGCACTGGGCCGAGGTCACGTACCGCGACGTGACCTCGGCACTGGCCGAGGTCAAACCGCGCCGTGACCTCGGCCCAGCGCCGAGGTCACGTACCGTGCGTGACCTCGGCACTGGCCGAGGTCACACCGCGGCGTGACTCACGCCCGTGACCTCAGCCCTGGGCCGAGGTCACGTACCGCGACGTGACCTCGGCCCCGTGCCGAAGTCACAGCTACGTGACCCCTGCACGGTGCCGAGGTGAGGATGCAACGAAAAAAAAAATACAAACAAAAACAATTTTTAGGCTGGTCATTACTCCCAAACCACCTCAACCACTCTTGTTGGCTAGGGAGTGGGGGGACTGGTGACAGAGTAATCAGGCTAGCAGTACCCGACCCGGAACCATTGGCATGAGCAAGACAGTTGCCGTTCAAACTACCCAAGACACCTCACTCCTCAGCATCAATGCGCAACGGTCCAACTCCTCAGCATTGATGGCCAACGTTCAGCTCCTCATGACCAACGTTTAGGTCCTCAGCATTCAACACCTCAGGCATTGATGCCCAACATTCAACTCCTCAAGCATTGATGTCCAACGTTCAAATCCTCATCAATGCTCCGTTACTTAGTTGAAAGGAATAAAAAGACTCACAAACACGTAGTGAGGGGGGACACTTCTTACACTTCTTACTAGACAACACTTGTACACTGAGCACTGCACTCAATATTGTACTCAAGTACTCAAACACTGTACCACCTTACTTCAATAATACCCGTTTATCAGATTACATACCCGGTAACACATTATTACCGTCAATCACCAAAACCAAATATAAGCATATGAAAATAGAATGCCATTTCATCCATATTTCTTTCATTTTTTTATAGATGGGATTTTCTATTTGGGAGGCTAGAAGGCTGAAGAGGACCCAGTCCCTTTCTTTTCCTTCTTTCAATTGCCGTCGAACGGACCATTGTCGGAGTATCCGGTGTGGATAGCAGTACTTTCTTTTCCTTCTTTCAATTGCCGTCGAACGGACCATTGTCGGAGTATCCGGTGTGGATAGCAGCGTGGAGGCGAAGTCCGACGACGCCATTGTTGCACTCACTCCGGTCCGTCAATCCCGCCGACGTTAATCCATCCAACGCACAGTCCTCAATCTCCCCATTAACCCTGAATATAGGTGTCGGACGGTGTCTGCGGCCGACATGAGAGGCCAAGGGAGCAAATTGTATAATGGCAAATAAATTAAACCATAAATAGCTCTGCATATAGGAAGTAGAACAAAGGAGGAAGAAGGTTGCAATTAATTAAACCATAAATAGCTCTGCAAATAGCTCTTCAAAGAATGCTGCGCAGGGCCGTTGTCGTCCGGCTAAGAAAAAGGAAGAAGAACAAAGGAGGAAGAAGAAGGAAGAATATAGAATGACCAATTTGCCCTTATTATTAAACAAATTAAAAGGAATTACAACATTCCGGCGACTATTGGCCGGTAATTTGGCGGGTGGACCAAATGTGTTAAAAATTGCATAGTTACAGGACTAAATTGTTAGTTTTCAAAGTCAAGTACTCAAATTAGCAAGACTCCCATAGTTACAGGACCAAAAGTGTAATTAATTCGAGGAAATATATGATTTGAAAACTTATGTACTAAAAATTATGTACTACGTATAAGTATACTATTTTGAGAAAAAGGTTTATATTTTGTGAAACTTGTGTTTTGAGGGATGTTCTTGTATGTTATTGTTATTATAAGGTCAATAGAAACTCTATTTTAGAAAACTAACATTTAGTAACCTACGATTAATGTTTGGTAATAAAATGTACTATTTTAGTTGCTATATAAAATTTTAGAGAAGATAACTACACTTATTTTTGGAGGATTTATCTATGTTGAAATTATATAAATGTTTATATCTCTATATATGTATATTTACTTTGAAGGGTAAATACTACTTTGGAATTATATATGTAGAATGATGGGTCATGTACCCTATATTGTTTTGAAAATGTATTCCGGTGCAAAATGTGATAAATAGTAACATGTGTGTATTTTGGTATTGACATGTGATTTACAAGTCTATGAGTATGTGTACATCTATATATTGGAAATGTTATGGAATCATATGAGTTGAAGCTATATTTTGTTGAGAGGTGTATAACCTTATGGTGTTTCTAAATGCTTTTATGTGTTGAAAATCCTACTAGTTTGATATAAAGAAGTAAAAATGTATCTATTTTGGAAGACCCGATTGGGCTGCGGTCCCTTCGGCTGAAATTTAATTTACTATGGCTGGAGCTATTACTCGTTGGGTTTGGAATCCCAGTTAGGGGGCGTGCACACTTAAGGTAGCAGTCCTGATTTCACCTAAGATTATGTGGGAGCAGTTTGGGGTTCAGTAGAGAGTTACTGTTCCTTGTTGGACATCGCTGCGGTGATGATCCCTTCCTCCCTTTGTTGAGATTAAGTGGGAGCAGTTTGGGGTTCAGTAGAGAGTTACTGTTCCTTGTTGGACATCGCTGCGGTGATGATCCCTTCCTCCCTTTGTTGAGATTAAGTGGGAGCAGTTTGGGGTTCAGTAGAAAGTTACTGTCCCTTGTAGGACATCGCTGCGGTGATGATCCCTTCATCCCGTTGCTAAGGTTTAGTTTCCTCCATATTATTACTAAACATGATTATTTATTTATATTCTTAGTACTATTTATGACAGAGATCTATATTCTCACTATTGAGGTGTGGTTGATTCCATATGCATACGTGATGCTTGAAGAAATGATTTGAGAAACATGATTTGAATTCCTCCCTACCTATGATTATATGATGAGCTATGTATATGATTTTATTTGTTCCTCCATATCTATATTTTATTCGAGAAATGTTTATGAGCAAATAAGAAATTGTATTCCTCTGTACTTAAATTATATAAACTACACATGACCTTTGGAAATGTTATGCTTTGAAATGATTGTGGGTTGAGAGTTGCTATAAAGACTATTCTACCTTTGAAAATCCTCCTTGTTTATGATACTTTGAAGGTGAGTAGTGATGGTTTATTAAATTAGTATATTGCTTCAACGTATCTATTATTATAGTTGAGAACGTGTACATCTTACTTACTTTTCAATGTTGAGTTAAATATCTTGAAAACTACTACATTTGATGGAAAGTTCTTTTGGGAATATTCTTTTTAAGCTTTTGGGTAAATGATTTCTATAGTACGGTCTACTTAAGTATAAAAATCTATTTATAAAGTATATCTATTTTTCAAACTATAAATGTACTATTTTACAGGGCGCAGTAGAGCTTACTTAGCATTTTATGCTAATTCTATTTGTTTGTGTTTTCCAACCCTTATTGTTTTCAGGACTCTGGAATAGGTGGCTTGTTTTGAGAGCGTGGCGTAGAGTTCGTACGCCTTGTAATTGAATTTGGTATAGACCTTGAATTATAGAAGTGTAGTTAACCTGTATATTAGAATTGAGAAGTTGATTTGTAAAGATTGTGGAATAGTTTATATGGTTGTTTAATGTTGCGGATTTGTAGTTGAGTAGAACCACGTTAGCCTGTGCGTTTGGGCTTTGTTGATAGCCCAAGCGTGGCGTGACACCCCATAGTTTAAGTTTTGATTTTGCTTCCGCATTTATTTTCAGAATGGTTAGCGAGAATCATTGTTTATTTATGCTTAAGCTTGCTTAAGAAATTGGGGGTGTTACATAAAGTCTGGGTCTATTTCCTGAAACATAAAAATCAGGCATTTTCTATTTTCAAAAAGTGGAAAATTCTTGTTGAGACTCAAACAGGGAAAAAGGTCATGAGGCTCAGGACAGACAATGGCTTGGAGTTCTGTGAGTCAGATTTCACTGAGTTTTGTGCAGCACAAGGAATTGCCAGACACAAGACCTTGCCTGGAAAACCCCAGCAGAATGGTGTTGCCGAACGTATGAACAGGACTCTGTTAGAGAGAGCTCGTTGCATGCTTTCTAATGCTGGGTTATGGAAACGGCGTGACTTTTGGGATGAAGCCGTTTCTACTGCATCCTATTTGGTAAATAGGTCTCCACATTCATCCCTCGATTTCAAAATTCCAGAAGAAGTTTGGTCAGGTAATCCTGTTGACTATTCTGTGTTAAGAGTTTTTGGATGTCCTGCATATGCTCATTCTAGTACGGGTAAATTAAACCCTAGAGCTGTCAAATGCATTTTCTTTGGTTATGCCTCTGAGTCAAAAGGGTATCATCTATGGTCTACTGATTCTCATAAGATCATTTTAAGTCGAGATATCACTTTTGATGAAAATGCGCTACTTTCTTCTGGAAAAGATCGTGTTATTCCCAGTACAAGTGTTACGCAGAGTACTGGTGAGAAGGTGGAGTTTGAGTTCAGGCATATGAATAGTATTACTACCACTGATGCTAATACTAAAGATGATGCATCTACTAGTACTGCGCCTCTCGTCGAGCAACAACGAGAGTACTCTATTGCCCAAGATCGGCCTAGGAGGACAATTAAAAAAACCTGCTAGGTATGCTACTAGTGATGATGAAACCCACTTGGTTGCTTACGCACTTTCAGTTGCACAAGACTTTGATGGTGATCCATCCGGTTATTCTGAGGCTATTTCTTGTGCCGACTCGTCCAAGTGGTTGGTTGCTTACCAAGCCTCTTCCAATTGCTAAGTTCAAGCAGTGTTTGAGTTTAGTTGGTTGTTCCAGTTGTTAATTCTACCATGAATTTGATTCAAGGTGGAGATTGTTAAAGTGTGCCTCAAATTCATAAGAATGCGTTATAACACCCCAATTTTCAAATCTTACATCTATTACAAAATCCGTAATAAAACGCTGCGGAAGCTTACATCTACTCAACAGAAAACTGGGTGCTACTGCCACACCTAGAGTGAATTCTATCACCTCTTTGACAAACTCCACTCAAAGTGCACAGGCTAAACTTACAACATCGACATCCACTTCCATCCTGTTCAGAACTCATCGGCTACTGGAGTCCCACTAATCTGCAACTAATAAGAACACATTGAAGTGTAGTTAGCACGACGGCTAAGTAAGGAAATCCATTTGTCACTTAAAAGTAGACAAAGGTTTGAAAACATTTAGTGAAACAACATCCACTCGTCTCGTAAGACAAAATCATTTCTTTCTCAAAAACGTTACAAAATAACTCTTTTCTCGTCTTTAAAACTTCCTTAGTTTCATATAGTAAGAGTGAGGCCTACAACCTCGGCCATGGCACTCCAGCCCTCCCATAGGTTCCTCCCTTATCCCAACCCCGGGCTGTGGCACTCAAGCCTTCCCGTGGGCACCTCTCCTTATTCCAACATGACGACATAATGGCGAATAGACTTCGCTCTAACAATATAACGACCACTGGGCCATGGGCACTTAAAGCCACCCGTGGGTCAATCAAGGTCCTCCTCACTTACTTTAGAAACTACGGTTTTGAAAACGTTATCCTTCCTTCAGTTTTCTTACAACAAATCATCTCATTTGGACATATTTCACAATTGAGTCCAATACTTAAAATCGACTACTTCATTAGCCTCTGAAGGATTTTCAAAATACTTTCAGTGCCCGCAGGCTTTTCAAACATCATTTTCTGACAATAATCAAGTGAGGTATTTTCCTCAAAAAAATAAGGTTTTGACAACCTTTATACCAAAATAGCATACGTCTTTCAAAGTAAGTTTTCATAAACATTTTTTGATACACTTCATATGTCCATCTCACACTTTAAAACAACCAGCATCCTCAACTATCGTCCCCACCATTAACTAATAATAGATAGTTGTCCTTGTCATTATTTCCATTGACAACTTCCACCATGATCAACACTATTAGATCATAACTTGAGGATATCGTACATCCTAACATATATAAATTCTAATAGGTAAGGTCATTGCCTAACCATAACCCAAAAATCATGAGATTATCATTTAATCTCCATCATTAATCCACGTCCTTAGCATCACCTGATCACCATTAACTCACTAACTACCCCACAATTATCATTAACACATCCATAATCATACTAAGCATAATTCAGAAAATTTCAGCTTGGCGCAGTCCGAAAGATTGAGCCGGTAAAAATAGTTTCCGAACTCTTTTTCACTTGAAATTTTTATGGTAGAACCCTAACTCATAGTACTTAATGTCCGTCAAAAGTTTTGGTCACTTTGATCCACGAATAAACACAGAAAATTCCCTTTTTGCCCTTGGTCCGAAATATTTTTCTCTCCGTCCAGTTTTGGGAAAAATTCCGAAAACCATACTTATACTACTCCGATCATTATGAAATTTTATATGTAGGTTCTACACTTATTGAACTACATATCTACAAAAAATGGAGTCAAAATACCTTACCAATTTTTCCCAATAATTTTCGGAAGTCGCTGCCAGAGACTAGCTGATTTCCTTTCACTATTTTCACAAGTATAAGCCTATATGGACATAAATACAACATATACAAGCATATCCAAGCTATGAACATGTATACAAAAATATTCTCAAAGCTCCAAATCACCATGTTTCAACCAAATAATCAATTATCTAATTTCAAGTGACTAAACCAACTTAAGGGAATTCCTTACCTCAACCGGGTTTCTAATTCCGTAGAAAATCCTTGTAGTTGATTTTCCCCAATTCACCTTAAAATCCTAAAACTCCAACAAAAACATAACACATGATTTTAAGAAATCTTAACTTAGATCCATGTTCTAGGAGGAAAAATAAAGCTATCTACCGAATAAAATTGGAGTTTTACCGAATATTTTGGAGACTTGTGTGGAGATCTTGGCTATGGAAGCTTGAAGCTTTGAAGGAAGAAGATGAAAATCTCACTCTCTCTCTCCTCTCTTGAATATTTCGGGCTTAAGGAAGAAGAAGGGAAAAAATAGCTTTTATATTTCCCATTTGGCTTATGGGATAAGAATGGAACATGTGGTGAAAATTTGTGACATGTGTCAAAATCTTGTGGTTTGATCATAAAAATATCTTGGCTTGAACTGATTGGGATTAAATCAGATGAATTCTCGGTAGAAACTAATTTAATTCAAATAATTCTCGAACCCAAAAATTTATTCCAGTCTAAAACTCAAAATTGGGCTAGGTTCGGTACGCCGCGAAATTTCGCGATGTACGATCGCAAATAAATTTTGGCTGCTATGGGCTAATCTAATTAAATAGGAAATTCAAGAATAATAGTATGATGTCTAAAAATTCATTTCCTAGGATAATCGGGTCCGAATACTAGCTCCTAAAATTCTTACGGTTCGTGACCGGTACGTAGATCGCAGCTTAATAACAACTATACTCACTTATAAAAAAAATTCCTTTGAAGCATCGAGCGATCATTTCATGAATGTCATAACTTAAAGACCCATTTTCCGAACCTCAAACTTATCGGAAAATACGAGGGGTTACATGCGTCTTCCACTACGTAAATGTCGCATTACGTCCACGTCCACATTCTCTTGCACATCTTCACGAACATCTTGGATCTCCACTCACTTCATGCGTATTTTTCTACTTGTGTTTAGTATAAATAGGCTTGCATTTCTTTGTAATTTGTACCATCAATCATCAATTGAATTGAATTCATTTCTTTTCAATTCCTTTCTTTCTCACGTGTAGTGTATATATATATATATATATATATATATATATATATATATATATATATATATATATATATATATATTCCCAATATTGTAATTTTCTTATTTGTCATTTCTATTATTTCCCTATTATTTAACTTCTATAATTCTCAATTTTCGATTATTCGCTTCCGCATTATTCCGCTATATTCCTAACGGCTTGTCCTTTTGGTCATGTATAAGCGTCTATTTATACAAGTGGGCTTAGAGCCTAAACTCCTAGACGTCTCATAATATGAGTCCTTACAGTAGAAGTAGGAAGTTCACTCCTTATTATATTATGAATAGTAAGTCCAATCTTGCTAAACTCCTAAGTTGCTTCATGCATGTTGGGTATCTTTCTTCGGTCCTCTTAATCCAGTTATCTCTTGGACGGTTAGCATCGGACCGGAACCAAAACCGTACGATTTGTTCCAATTCCGGTTATTCCGATTCTGGTTGTAAAAAATCTAGAATCAAAACCGCCAGTTCTGGTTAAGAACCGGACTGCTCCGGTTCTAGAACTGTAATTTGAATGCAGTGGTTGTCCACTTGTCATAAATTAATGATAAAATTCAGTAGGACTGTAGGAGCTTCAAACCACAATCCTCAAGAATAATGGTGTCAGCCAAATCTCCCGAACCAAAAATAATGATAAAATAAATCTGCAATGCAAACCCCATTGTTGAAAAAACCCCAAATATGAAATAAAGATTTAAATTCTTTATCAATGATCAAATTAAATTGGAATCATAATATTCTGGGAAGAAAGCAGATTAAAGCAAAAAAAAAAAAAATGTAAATCTGTACTTGTTGGGTATGTTATTGATCATGATAGTGGTTATTCTATCTCCGCAATATGATTCCCTAATCTCTTCTTCATTTATCATGAAACACTAAATTTGGTTATCCAAAATTGGACAAATAAACTGAACAATGACTAATCAAACATTTTCCAAACACTCCTTTGCTATAACATTCTTGCACCTAAATTTTCAAAAAAAAAAACAAAAGAACACAAAAATTGTCCTCAATTCTTTTAGGGAATCATCAATTTATGCACGCACACAGCACCATCCTTGCACAAATCACGCATTGAACTTCACAAACGGCGAGTTTTACAAATTTTAAAAAAAGAATTGCGTCAAATGCTTGTCTTTATATAGGACTTGTTTCTCGTATTTATTACGTCATACACTGATTTTGAGTGTATTATTTTTATTTATTTATGGCAAGAAGATGAAGAAGACAACAATGGCGAAGAAGATGAGAAAGACGGTGATGGCAAAGAAGATGAAGAAGACGGCGATGCCAAAGAAAATGAAGCTTCCGACGATGGCGATGGAGATGAAGAAGACGTCAATAATGACAAAGGTGAGATGAAGAAGACGACAATAATGGTGAAGGTGAGATGGAGAAGACAGCGATGGGATTAATTTAGTGAGTTCTGGATTTGGTTGTTGGTGTTGTTGCATTTTTTTTATTTTTTTTTTAATTAGTGGATTGAAAAATTTGAGTTTTGAGTTTTGACATCTGAGGATGAAGATGAACATAGGAAAACTTGAGGTGTAATCCATTAGAAATGCTACTCCATTTGTCTAAATTCAAATCTTGAAATGGTGAAGCAGCAGAAAGGTTAGGGATTAGAGATTCCAAGGCTAAAATTGTCATTTAATAAATATACCCAACCCGCTGCTCAGAAACGTTTCTCACTCAAACGTTTCATTTTTTGGCTAATTGGCCCAATTAATCATTTACCAAACACTTATAAACAACTTATGGACTGGTCAATCAGCTAATTTTGGTCAAATCAGTTAACCAGCCAATAACCAAACACACCCTATATTCCCTTCTCCAAAATTTTTCAAATCTACTTAAAATGACTAATCAGACATTTTCCAACCACTCCTATGCTATAAACTTCTTGCACCTAACTTTTCAAAATCTTCTATCAAAAGAACACAAAAAATGTCCTCAACTTCTATTAGGGATACTTCAATTGATTCGCACCCATAGCACCATCCTTGCACAAATCTTGCATTGAACTTCACGCACATTGAGTTCGTCCAATTTCTGGAAATTCTTTTTTTTTTTTACCTGAAATACATGTTAGTACATAGGACTTGCGTTTCTTGTATGTATTACGACACATGAAAAATGCAAGTGGCACTTTATTCTTGATACCTCCTTGACCCTTGAACAGTACTTTGGCTACATTTGTTGCTATATTTGTAACAGTAGATGGGCAGCATACATTAGTGTTGCTTAGCTTGATACTGCTAATTCTTATTATCCTTAGACTCAAACCCCTCTTGTCCTGTCCTATAGAATGTAGACTAAAGTTGTTGAGGTTGACATGCAATCCCGACCGCCTGAGCCAGAAGCCTGTGGTGTGCATGCTAGCATGAGGCTGGAATTGAATTCCCTTGAATGTGAAGTACGTACAGAATGAGTTATTGGTTGCTAAGTATAATTTGGAACCATACATTATGGAGGCATCTTATGCAGGAAGCCGAGGAATGAAGAAGTCAACCAGAGATGACAAAGAAGTGGACATGGCTTCGTTGGTTGGATTTTAGGTGAACTTTTTTTTAAAAGAAATTTGACAAATTGAAGTGGACTTGCATTTTGTGCGAGAAACTTCCAAACGTGGTTTTCCTTCTTTTGGCTAAATTTTAAAAATTACCTGTCCATTCATGTTGAAATTTACTCATTTTAGTAAAAATTCCAAACTCACCCTAACAAATGCACACTCGACAACTTCAATTTTGATGATAAAGGAATGGATCCTCGATCAGGATGGTGGACCGAGTTGGTAATGACACGATGTGTAATCAGGCTATACAATCTAAGATCACCACCATTTGTGGTTTTTTTTTTTTTTTGGACTTTTTAGTGGGTCCAAGCATGAGGCCAGGTGAATGAAAGATAGTATAATAGTGAAAATGTAAGGAGCTCATAGAAGTAATGGTTTTTCCGTGGGACCCAAAAATAAACAGTAAAAACAACTCATTTTGGTGCGCGTTGTGTGCACCACATGTGCCCAGTCAGCGTATAAACCTATTCTTTTTTACACTCAGTTACTTATTCTTTTTTTTTTTCCTTCTGTTTCTCCTTGAATTCCAACACGGCCTGAAAAAACCTGGAAAAAACCAAAGAAATGAAATTACTCTAACATCATTATCATCATCATCCAGTCCATTCACAACATTTTCTTTACTTTTTTCCCATTCTATCAACTATATATTGCATGTGCCTAATGCTCTATTTTGTGCCCCTTTTCCCCTCTTTCATCAATTTTGTGCAAGTCTACTTTGGTGTACGTATAAAGTTGGTTGGCGACTGCTGCTTAAATTTTCCAAACTGATGGAGAACTCTATCCAAAAAATGTTACTCTACCACTCGTACATAATCAGAGGAGACTTCGCCATCCAAACGTGCTATCCTGATTTGCAATAATCTGGTAACTCATTGAAATGCAATTGAAAAACTAGCAAATACATTAAGTGATATGCCAGTTTCAATACACTGTGTATAAGAATTTAAGTATCTTTGTACATACATAAGTGTCTTCTTGCATATTGTCAAGTTGATCTCTATATGATGCTTTTAAGACACGACTGGCAATATATATGGTCAAATCTTTTAGAAGCACACCTCCTAGAAATAGCGTAATCAGTATGTAGTGGTTAGTTTGGCTTAGCTATTGGTGCAATGGATTTGCCTTAAAGGTGATGTTAAAAATTAAATGTGATCATATTAGTGACTAATAATTTCACCTATCACTCTATCAGAAAGTAGAAATTAAACATGAAATATGAAAGAAATAAGGGAATAAATAATATTAAACTAAAAAGAATACTTGTATTGATGACATTGAAAATTACAAATGCATGGTAGCCACTATGAGTACCAACTACCATTTCTACTTTCTTATATCACTAATACAAAATACTTTTAATTTCTAGTTTAGTACGGAGTATTATTTACTTCTTTATTGTTTTTTATTTTATTTTACGTTCATTCCTTTTTAATGGCGGGTACCTATTAGACGATATTTAATTTTTAACACATGATCTTGGTTTAGTATAATTTTTAAATGAATTAATAAATATATATACCTGATAACTCTAGGTCGATCTATTAGGTCATGAGGAAAGCCGTGTATGTTTGGAGAGATTAAGGCGATACGCTACCAAATCCACAATTGAAGAAGAATAAGGAATGACCAATTTGACAATACTCGTATTGTAATCTCGATTTTTAATTAATTATATTTTTTTTTGTCTTTAATTATCTGCATTGTGGTGATTTTAATCAGATTACTGAACAACGAATATTTTACAGAAAATATTATGTTACAGAAATTCATAACGGTAACATAGTAATTTAACAAATATTCTCTATTTTGTCTCAACATTATGGAGGCACCTGAGAACGAAAGCAATTGTGCCACTCTAACGTGTGGGAAAATCTGCCCCCAACTGGGTGCGTGCAGTTCACGCGTCAGCTGCGTGCATAAAGAAAATATTTTTTGTCACGCGAAAGCAATTCCTCTTCTATCTCCCCTCATCTCTTCTACCTGGAACTTTATTCTTGATACCTCCCTGACCCTTGACCAGTGCTTTGGCTACTTGGTTATTGTTGCTACATTTGTGAGAGTATATCGATTAGCTTGCATCAAATAGTAGTGTTAGTTGCTTTGCTTGATATCGCTCATTCTTATTTTCTTCAAACTCAAAACCCCTCGTCCTTCCCCATATATAGAATGTAGAGTGAAGTTGTTGAGGGTGATATGAAATCCGGGCCTGATTTAGAAGCTTGTGGTGTGGGTGCTAACATGAGGCTGGGAATTCAACTGAATGAGAAATGGAAGTTGTACTTGTGTTTGTTGTACTTTAACTTTAAAAAAAAAAAGAATTTTTGAAAATTTTACAAACTCAAGTGACAACATTTTTTTTACCATTCGCTCAACCTTTCAGAAAAGTCCAAACTGATGAAAAACTCTTTCTAAAAAGCGTCACGGACTCTACCACCTCGTAAATAATCAGAGGAGACTTCATCATCTAGACGTGCTATCCTAATTTTTAATAATCTGGTAACACATCCAACTCGTTTTCATATAGCCGGCCTCCATTTAAACTGCACTCGAAAATGCAATTGAAATATCAATGTACACATACATTAAGGGTGTGTTTGGTATGTTAAAGGTTTGAAAACCCTCAAATTATCTGCTACAAAATGTAAGCAGAATCTCATTTTCCATCCTTTATAAAATCGAATCCTCAAATTTTCATGCTATTTGAACACCTTACTTTTCGTGAATGAAGCATATTAGTTATAAGCTAATTGCCAAACACCTCTTATAACTGAATTATTTTTTTGTTGTACCTAAGGTTAGTTGGTTTTGCCACTGATAGTATTAGTTGGTTGTATAAATGTAGTTGAAAAAAAATTATTTGTTTAATATTAACTTATTCATATAAAATAACTTTTAAGGGAATGTGTGTATTGTGTTATTGTGTATTCTAAATATATTACGAGGTATAAACTTTTAATCCTTGATAAATGATTCTAAAATTAAAGTCTATCAATTATACTTTTCTTAGAAGATAAGGACAACCATAACAATGGTTCTTTTCTGGTTTTTGCAGAGAAAAAAACTTAGGGTAGATTTTTATAAATGGGGGTGGGCTTAATTTTATAGAGGATTTTACTCCTGCAAATCTAAAATATTTGTGGGGTCCACTGAATGAGGAAAGGAGATAATGTAACCCCCCACCTATCCCGATAATTTTTGAGATTCGAGGAATATTTTTTTATGATATTTATGAAATGAACCCCGGTATTTTCTGAGAATTTAATTCGTAATGATAGTTATTATTAAGTTACGGACTACGTACCAGACACGAACCGTGAAAATTTTAAGGACGCATAATTGGTTCGAATTTCCATAAGAAATGGATTATATTGCATAAAGTGATTACTTATGAACATTCTATTTAGTTAAGATTGATACTATATGAGTTATAAGGATGGAACTTGTTACGAGCCTGCGAACCGCTAAATTTCAAGATGTACTGAAAAATTCGTAATTTGGGTGATTAATATCGAGATTAATTTTAGAATAATTTTGGTATTAAGAATTTCCCGAATTAAGCTATTTTCCACCAAAGATTTATTTGATTTAATCCCTAACTGTCTAGAAAATCCATTCTTCAAAAATATCATAGATTAAAATAATGATTATCTTTGGATAAGATCATATTAACTTGGCCTCCAAGATTTTTGTGAGTCTTCCCAATTGGCCGAAAATTATAAGGAGTGGAGAGAGAGTGTAGATCATAATTATTCATCTCCATATCTTCAAAGGAGACTCCATGGCCTAAAACCTTCAAGCTCTTCAACACCAAGTAAGTTATTTGGTTTAGTGAGTTAGAACTCTTTCTAAGATTTAATCATAAAGTAAGAACTCTTGAGAATGTTATTATTATGATGAAATTGTTTAGGACCTTCGGTGGATTTTTGGGAATAAGGGACTTCAACACTTGCTTCGGTTCTAAAGCTTCAAAAAGGGTAAGGAAATTCCTTAAGTTGGCTAGTCACTTGAAAATGGACAATTGTATAGGTATACATATTATGGAGTTAGAATTTGATATGAAAAACTATGTGTTAAGCTTTAACTTCTTAGTTAATTTCTATGCAAGAATTTGTGTTTTGAACTTAAAAATATTTTTGGTGTGCATAAATTTAACGTATGCATGCATGTATATACTATGTTTATGTCCATATAAAATTATGTTGAAGAAAAGGTGGAAAAATAGGAGTTTTTACACTGTTTTGCTGCCCAGAAATTTACTGCCGTGGGAGTGGACGCCCCTGTGGACGCGCGTCCACCGTGCGTCCACTGGTGTCCAGTTTTTGAAGACACGCCGTAAGTGTGGACGCGCGTCCACCGTGCGTCCACTGGCGTCCAGTGATTTTCGGAAAATAAGAGAAAAGGCCGTAGGTGTGGACGCCAAGGTGGACGCGCGTCCACTATGCATCCACATGCGTCCAGAATGTTCTGTCCAGTATTTTTTTCAGTCCAAAAAGTTTGGGTATGATGTCAAGCTATGTCTAAGTTATTTTCAACTGTATTTTTGGTTAAATGTTTACGTATGCTCGTGTCATAATTTTTGAAAAGCCTATGGGCAAACAAGCTTGATTTTGGTTGAAATAAATGTTTTGAGAAATGAAAAGAAAATACTAATTACGTAAATGAAAGAATGTTTTGGAAAATCTTAATTTTTGGATATGTTGTAGAGAATTTGAGGTGGGGACCTACGGGGGGCTTAAATGCCATAACCCGGGGTTGGAATAAGGTTGGACCTACGGGAGGGCTGGAGTGCCATGGCCCAAGGTTGGGATAAGGAGACCTACGGGAAGGCTGGAGCATGCCATGGCCCAAGGTTTGAGAAGGGGAATCGAGAAATGTTAAAAAGAATGTCTCATGCTTATCCAGGGGGAAACTAAGTAATTAATTAAAGAGATGAATGTTATACTGAGCTGCGGTTTAGATGATTCAGAGAATTAGAGCTGCGCTGTGGTTCTAATTAAAGAGATGAACGGTATACTGAGCTGCGGTTCAGATAATTAAAAGAATTAGAGCTGCGGTTCTAATTGAAAAAGAGTGAAATTCTTGAAAATGGAAAGTTTATGAACTTGTCTAAAATATATGAGAATATAATTTGGAATGACAGTTATGTCAGTATTGTTGTTATGAAGGAAAATTCTATGTAATTTCCTTTAAATATATGCTGTTATGCTATCTTTGGATTGTTTGATTTCAGGTAAACTTCCAAAGTATGGGTAAAAACTCTATAAGCTTTTGTATTGATATCATATTTTAAAAACCTTTGTCTACGCTTAAGTGACAATAGATTTTCTTACTTAGCCCTTAGCCGTCGTGCTAACTACACTTCATTGTGTTTCTTATCAGATGCAGTCTAGCGTGGGCTCATGTAGCCCGGAGAACTCTAACAATTCGTTAGAGTTTATGTTTCCTCTATTTGATTATGAGGACTATGCACACTTTCTGACGGGTGACGATCCGTATGCTCCGGGCTTCGCTCCAGACGCTCCAGCTCCTGTATATGCTCCAGTTCCTGTTTATACTCCTGACCCTGCCCCTGTCTCTGATTTTCCGGCTGACCCCGTTGATGTCTTTGACCCAGTTCCAGATCTCGACCCTATGCCTGCTGCTGACCCTGACTTTGTTACCGAGTTTCTGAGTGACCCTATCATCCCTTTGTCTCCTGGTAGCCCGCTGACCTTCATTGATGCTATCCAAGCGAGCTACGGTTATTATCCTATCGAGATGGTTGAGGAGAGTGATCCACTTGAGTTCATTGTGAGATACCCTTACCCGTGGGACCCTAGTCCTCCGGAAGAGTGGGATGAGTGGATGATGGTGATTACCCCGTGTGACTTCCTAGACCATATCACCTAGTTTGCGGGTGAATGGCACCTTGTGTGGGGAACATACTGTGGCCCGGTATATCACCTCCTTGAGTAAGTTGTGACCCTGTTTTAAAAGAAATCAAACCCTTTTTGGTGTATATATTTTTGTAGCCATGATAGATATTAGATGGCTAGTGGGATCTAGTTTAGCTTACTTTAACCCTGTTAAAACTTATGTAAATATTAATGGTTGATCGATATATATATATAAATATATATATCTTTTGATGTTTATATATATATATATATATATTTGGAAATGTATGTTATGGTAAGATTTAGTTGTGTGAACCAAATTCTTCTTTTAGCCTGTGCATTTAGAACGAATTCTATTAGGAATTGTTAGAATTCATTCTAAGTGTGGCAGAATCTAGGTATGTTAAAGGTTTGAAAACCCTCAAATTATCTGCTACAAAATGTAAGCAGAATCTCATTTTCCATCCTTTATAAAATCGAATCCTCAAATTTTCATGCTATTTGAACACCTTACTTTTCGTGAATGAAGCATATTAGTTATAAGCTAATTGCCAAACACCTCTTATAACTGAATTTTTTGTTGTTGTACCTAAGGTTAGTTCATTTTGCCACTGATAGTATTAGTTGGTTGTATAAATGTAGTTGAAAAACAATTATTTGTTTAATATTAACTTATTCATATAAAATAACTTTTAAGGGAATGTGTGTATTGTGTTATTGTGTATTCTAAATATATTACGAGGTATAAACTTTTAATCCTTGATAAATGATTCTAAAATTAAAGTCTATCAATTATACTTTTCTTAGAAGATAAGGACAACCATAACAATGGTTCTTTTCTGATTTTTGCAGAGAAAAAAACTTAGGGTAGATTTTTATAAATGGGGGTGGGCTTAATTTTATAGAGGATTTTACTCTTGCAAATCTAAAATATTTGTGGGGTCCACTGAATGAGGAAAGGAGATAAAGCAGATGTGCTACTCTCGCGTGTGGGAAACTCGTCACCCAACTAGATGCGTGCACTGTACGCTCCAGCTGGGTGCATAAAGAAATTTTTTAAAAACATTTTTTGTTAGAATTTGTTTTTTGTCCTCATTTTTCCTCTTCTCTCTTCCCTCCTCTCTCATGCATGGACACGAAAAAATACTAACAACAAAAAAAAAACACACTAATGAGGTTGCTCTGAGTGTGTTGTTTTTATTTATTTAACAATTATTGAATTATTATTATTATTATTATTATTATTATTATTATCTTTACACTCGGCTCTAAGCTCTGATTTTGTTGGTCAACATCACATCACCAACTTGATTTATTGCAGTAGTTTTCACATGCCTTAACTTTTATGCATAAATTTTTGATGGAAAATATTACTTATATTCTCATTTTTTACTTCCAACTTTTACTTCAGTCTCACGAATCTTGGATATAGACAATTTTCTTTTAACCACTAGATGAAAATGTGCTATCCATGCTTGCCACATCAGATAATATAATTGATGAGTAGAATTTGAGAGCCCCTATAGTAAAACTCAATCAATTTTGATTTCAATTTATAATGAACTTTCCAGTAGTATGTATATGAACTTTAATACTAGCATGAGAGCGTGAAGGTTTTTATATTTTTTTTTAGAACTTGCATTTGTCGTATGTCGTACGGCAAATGTAAGTCACACTTGCGTTTGTCCTGTACAAGAATACATACCAAAAATGCAAGTTGCACTTGTATTAGTTATACTTAGGTTTAAAAACAAAATTTTGAAAATTTGACAAACTCAAGTGACACTCGCGTTTTTTTTTTATACCAAAAATTCAAGTCCCAAAAGATTTTTTTTTATTTTTTTTTGGGTCTAAATTTTTAAAGTAGCTCATATGCATGTGTTTGTCCAAAAGCCCCTTATCACTAATTTTTTTAGGTGTACGCAAGGCTAATTAGTTAGTTTGACCACTGATAATATTAGTTGGTTGTAGAAATATATTTGATAAATTAGTTGTTTACTGTTAGCTGATTACATATAAAATGACATAGAGAATTACTGTATTGTGTTATTTTAAGTTTTAAATATATTAGGATGTATGAACTTTTAATCCTGATAAATTATTCTAAAATTTAAGTCACCGATTATACTTTTTCTAAGAAAAAGTCGTAACCAGACCCACTAGCCGATTTGGAAGTTGATATCACGGTGGGTGCGGTTGTACGAAGCTGTCGTATGGGCCTGTGCCATCTTAATGCGGTCACAACCCTCGACTAGAACATCATCCCGTTTCTGTAATTGACTATCCACGGCGTCGAGTTTAGAATTGAAGCGCCCGGGGACAACAGTTTAGGAAGACCATAGACAACATGAAAAGGAGTCGTCCCGAAACCGTCACGTAAAGACCAACGGTCATCATTCGTGCCAGCGTCAATTATAATTTTGAAAATAGATACACTTTGTAATAAGGTTTTAGCAGTAAAATGGTTTTAACTCAACACAAAAAATATGTACTATATTACTTCCCAGAATAGTTTTATCAATATAGAATGGGCACCAACGCCCAAACATACTCTACTAAAAAAGAACTAGGTTTCTTATAAGTAATAACGTTCCAAAATAATAAGATTTAACCCTTTCTATAAATCTTTCACTCGTTTAAAAAAATAGACATAGGTAGGATGATACTTAAATAACATTTCTCAATACTTTTCAATATCATTTCAGAACACAACTTCCCAAATAATCATTTCCAAATCATATATATATATATATATATATATATATATAGAAATTTGTTCAAATGTGGCCGTGTCTTCCCGTGCGGCCGTGCGGTCACGCACCACTCAATGTTACGAAATACACCACTCAATGTTAAGAAACACACCACAACGAAAATACACAAAAACACCATAAAACACACCACACACCCAAAATAATGCACCATAACTCCCATGTCCCTAATGGTGCATTTGCTAATACTGTGTGGTGTATATTTGCATACCTAGTGGTGTGTTTTTTGGTGATGCGTTCGATGCATATTTGTGTGGTGCATTTTCTAACACTGAGTGGTGTATATCTGTATACATAGTGGTGAGGCCGCACTGTTCACACGTTAAGACGCGGCCACACTTGAACATGACCCTATATATATATATATATATATATATATATATATATATATATATATATATATATATATATATGCGTGCTTGTTATGGTTCAATTTTTTTGGGTGTTGTTCAACTAGTGGCACAGTGGGCATGGTCAATGTCTTTGACTTGGGGTAGAAAATGAAGATATTATAAGAAAAAGAAAAAAACATTATATAAGTTTTAAGATAAAATAATTCATTCCTATATTAGACAAGTCAGGGGAAAATGATGTTAAATAATGTCAGAACAACACAAGGATAAAAGCAGTTATCCACATAATTTCTTAAATATTGTTTTCAAAAATTTTAAATTCATTTTTTTATTATTAATACAAATTTTAATATAATGTGTAAATATACAAAATTTCCTATTAACAGTAAATTTAATATAAAAATGAATTGTAAACATATAACTCAAATTTGAACTGAAAGAATAAAATAAGATTGAGAAAACTATAGATTTTTCACTATTCCCATCATATCTGTACGTTACTTTTCTTATATTTTCTCTTCCATTATGTTCCCACATATGGTTTATGATGCGAATCTCGTTGGCCCGATCTTCTCGTCACACTCTAATCAAAATAGGATCAAAATAGGATTTTTCAGAATGATTTATTTGGCTTGGTGTGTTCAATTTGTAGGTTTAATTTAGGTTGGGTAAAAGATTGTTTTTGGATTTTGTTGTATAGCGGTTTGCCACGTTCGGCTGTAGAACGATAAAAACCGGGGATGACGCCACAAGGCTGGTAATTTCCTTGTTAAGTCAGGTTTTCCATGAATAACTCAAGGCCGAACTCATACCGAGTTCCAGAAAACATTCAGTTTTCTAATTCAAAAATTCATCTCAATCTATATTATTTATAACTTGTCTCCCTATTTATAGTTGTAGAGTTTTAGTAATGCAGGACTATAATCCCAAGATAACTAAAATCCCAACAAACTACAAATAGATAAATACAAAATTAATCTTAACAAACTAAGATAAAATAATATAAATAATAAAATAAGCCTAACAAACTAAATCTACAATAATTCTTAACTAGTTATCCTAATTAATTTAATTATTCTAAGTAAATAATAAATTTAATTCTAAAATATTTCAACAACCAATTTTATTCATTCCCGTGCCCACAACATTCCCTCCCTCTTTAGAGAGATTCGTCCTCGAATCCACGTTCTAGGCACCTTTGAAGCTTCATGAGTCTTCGTGAAGAGACAACCTTGCGCTTTGATACCAAATGATGCGAATCTCGTTGGCCCGATCTTCTCGTCACACTCTAATCAAAATAGGATCAAAATAGGATTTTTCAGAATAATTTATATATTTGGCTTGGTGTGTTCAATTTGTAGGTTTAATTTAGGTTGGGTAAAAAGGTTGTTTTTGGATTTTGTTGTATAGCGGTTTGCCACGTTCGGCTGTAGAACGATAAAAACCGGGGATGACGCCACAAGGCTGGTAATTTCCTTGATAAGTCAGGTTTTCCATGAATAACTCAAGGCCGAACTCATACCGAGTTCCAGAAAACATTCAGTTTTCTAATTCAAAAATTCATCTCAATCTATATTATTCATAACTTGTCTCCCTATTTATAGTTGTAGAGTTTTAGTAATGCAGTACTATAATCCCAAGATAACTAAAATCCTAACAAACTACAAATAGATAAATACAAAATTAATCTTAACAAACTAAGATAAATATAAATATTAAAATAAGCCTAACAAACTAAATCTACAATAATTCTTAACTAGTTATCCTAATTAATTTGATTATTCTAAGTAAATAATAAATTTAATTCTAAAATATTTCAACAACCAATTTTATTGATTCCCGTGCCCACAACAGTTTATCCATCTAAACAACCAATTTTATTGTATCATCAGGAACATATAGTTATTTAGAATTTCTAGTTTTCATGTGTATTATAGAGTATAACAATGTTTGTGTTTCATCTTTTTTTTTTAAATAATAAAATAAAATTTGTAAGACATGGCACAACGTGAACCATGTCCCATTTGCAATTATGTTCTTGCCTAGCATAACATTGTTGCTATGCTCTTAATTATTGAAAGGTTGAAAATGATTGTGCTTCAGTTGTGATTAATATATGTGCTCAATGATTGATGGGAGTTAAAACGGTGAAGTGGTTAGGTGCAAGATTTTGACAAGAGTGGTGCATTGTGTCAAATGAAAGGGTTACACTGACTGTGTGTCCTCCAATTGGGTTTGGAGCTTCAATTCCTTCAAGGAAATTCAAACGCAAAGAAAACACTGGCCTAACTCAATTTTCAACACAAAAAAAAGTGTAACTTACTATCAAGTTACACTCTTAATCTCGAAGTAAAGTATTCATTGACGTAGATGCTGACGTGTGAAGATAAACACTGAAACTATTGTTAGTTGGTGAAAAGAAGTGTAGTTTACTATCAATCTACACTCTTATTCCTGAAGAAAGCTATTTATTTACACAGATAACGAGGTGGCGAGATTGACCTGAAACCTATTATCAGTTATAAAAAAATGTAATTTACTATCAAGTTACACTCTTAGCTTAATCTCGAAATAATTAAAATATTCATTATTGGATATTGACTGTATTTGGACTTTGAAGAAAAGCTTGATAATAACCAAACCTACAATTGAAGAAGAATGAGGAATCACCAATTAGACATGCACTATCCATGGTCACCCTACACATGCTTTCAATATAAGAAGGCAAGAACAACATTACCCAACTGTACACTAGTACAGATCTGCACATCCGCTACCCTTGTAAAAGGCTATCCGCTACCCTTCTACAAGGGTAGCGGATGCTAGGGTCGCTGATGCCCTGAGCTTTCTGCTACCCTTTTACAAGGGTAGCGGAAGGTTGAGCATCCGCTACCCTTCTAAAAATAGAAGGGTAGCGGATTCTCTTATTTTATTTTATATTTTAAAGCATCTGCTATCTTTCTATTAACATAAGGGTAGCGGATACCATTAATTTATTATTTTTTTAAGCATCCGCTACCCTTCTTAAAAAAGAAGGGTAGCGGATTGTTTTTCTTTTTTTTAAAAAAAATCATTTATTATTTTAAATTTCTAATTTTTAAAATCTGGTACAGAATTCATAGACTATATATAAAACACAATACTAACTATCAGCACAATATTATAAACAAACCATCAAAGCACAATATTATCAACACACTATATATTTACACAATATTATAAACATTAATTATAAACACAATATTAACACAAATTAACAAATATAATATTTAGTACATGATAATTATAAAAATTAATTTTAACCAAAAAAGAAAAAAAAACCTGCGGCTTTGGATCGAAATCGGCGTACATCGGTGGATCGAACTCGTAGAAGCAACGGCGGCGCGGCTGAGAAGGCCTGTGGCGGTGGAGACGGTTGTGCTGACGAGGCTGAGGGAGGCGACAGCATTGGAGTCCTTAACTTGGTATTGGCGACGACATTTGTCCGAGACTGAGGGAGGCGACGGCCGCGGTGAGGTCGACGACCGCGGTGGAGGAGACGACCGCGGTGGAGGAGACAACCACGGTGAGGGCGACGGCGGAGGTTTGTGAGGCCTGTGGTGGTGTTTGGTTGATTTCGCTGAGAGTTGAGGTCTGAGTCGCGATCTCAGATCTGAGGTCTGAGTCGCGATCTCATCTGGTTTTGATTTGTTTATTTTTTATTTATTTTTTATTTTTAAATTCAAATTCCTTTCAGCTTCCCTTTTCTTTTAGAAAGGGTAGCGAATAGATATATTAATATAGATATCTGCTTCCCTTGTTACGAGAGAGGGTAGCGGATACTTTATTCCGCTTTTTTTTTTTTTAACCGCTACCCTTGTTTTTGAAAGGGTAGTGGTTTCTTATGCATTTATTTACAATTATGCCACTGCTCTTTTTTTTTTAACAATGCACTACCCTTATTTAAAGAAGGGTAGTCTAAAGCCATATTTCTTTTCTCTATTTTGTACTAGTGGTAGTTATTGGCACTTTGAAAATCTCTAATGTAGATGACTCTCTTCATACCTTCTTGAAAGATACTTGAAGAATTACAATGTTTAGACGCTCTAGCTAATCATGTGCTAAGCCTAAACTTAAAATGTAGATTGAACAAGGGGGAAAAAGAGAGATTGAGATGTATTTGTCTTGGTCAACTGAGAGAAAGGGCAACCATTGCTTCAATACTAATGTTAGTTTTCCTCTTATAATAACGTATTGCACAACTGAACCATTGGGTTGCACAACTAACACAATCGACCTTGTGATCTTGCCTCCGACTGAACAAAGAACAAATAAAATAAAAATATGTTGCATAATTCACACACACGGGTTGCACAATCCACAACAAGGGATTGCACAACTCACACCACTAGGTTGCAAAATCTCTAACCCATAATTTTTACCCTAAAATTTAATAATTACAATTTTTCCCTAAAAAACCCTACCTATATAAATAGCATTACTCATGTCGTCCCCATTTTCCTTCTCATTTTGCCGCCAACAATTCCTCTCCTTCTCTCATGTAAGTCTCTCTCTCCCTCTAAATTTTTCTTCTTCATTTGAGCTTCTCTTCTCCAATAGGCCCAAGACTTGGTAACTTTCTTCTTCCTTTTCCCCCATTCCATCCTATAGTATAGGTTATTGCAATGATGTATTTATGTGTGTTATTTGTTGTGGTCCATCTTACGGTGTAATAACTAATAAGCAAAAAATAGAAAACCTCACTGAGTTGTGGTCTATCTTAGGTTACTATTGTTGTAGAAAGTTTTGAGTTGTGGCCTAGGATTGGTTCTTTCTACATCTATTGTTGGGTTGCATGCTATATCATTTCTATTTGGTTATTTTTGGTTTGATATTTATCATGACAACACAAAAAAAATAGAAAAAAGAAATATCCAAAATACAAAGTTATTTAATTAGCAGTAACTTTTTCATTGTTTTTGCCATTTTGAAGTTGATTCCTCCGATGTTTGTCAAGCAATTGGGAAAGCGGTTAGGTGAGATTGCAACTTTGAGGCGGCGTCAGGTCACCAATGGAGGGTCCACATACGTACAGAAAGAGATGACATATTTTTTAGCGACGGTTGGGAGACATTTTATAAAGACAATGATCTTGACGTTGGTCAAATTGTATTTTATTCATATGTTAGAGGCATGCACTTTGATGTTAAAATTTTTAACAAAAATGGACTAGAGAAGATGTGGGACTCTGATGTTATTCAAAAGTCTAATGAAGAAAGTGATCATGATAATCTTTCAACCACTTCAGGTACACATTTATGAATTTAAAAAAGTCATGTAAAATTTTGTGTGCATCTAATATTGTCTATTTTCTGCATTGGTCCATGTCCCCTTCCCTAGACACAAAGACCTAAGGCTTACCGCACTCATGCAATCTTTTCTCATAAAATTTGCATTTATCTATTCACTCTTCATCTATACAATTCTCTCTCATCTTTCAAAACTAAATCCACTGTATTATCACATCAACTTATTAAAAAAATTATTACTTAGCAATAAAGTATTAATAAAAATTAAAATAAATCAAAGTAATGCTTAAGAAATTTATAAAATAAAATTAAAAAAAAAAAGGACTTGCAGCCATATGGCAGTTATTATTTTTTTCTTCCACATCATTTTGCAATACCAAAAATTCATGGGTGTGGATGGGTTAACATGTGTCAAGATTATTTATTTGTTGAAGTTTATACTACTAAGTTATTAAATATTTGGAAAATGCAATATATGAATAAGTTTTTATTGTTTTAATTTCAATGCAGCACATGCTGAAAGAGCTATACCATGAGATGTTTCCCAACAAGGAAGCCAATGCAAGATTGTTTTAAGAAATTTGAAACAAAATGTTTGGATAGGGAAAGTTCAATGAATGATGAATGGATGGTATTTATTAATGTTTTAACTTTTGTGTTGACAATTATTGTATTCTAAAATTTTACTCTGGAATTCTTATCAATTGCATGGAAAATCTACTTATCAAGAACTCTATATGACGTAGGAAATTTGAATACAATTTTGAGGAGTCTAAATGGGAAAGAATGTGATGTCTAATTTCAAGAAAGATAAAAATGAAGAGTTGGTAATTATATAATAAGTCTTACTCTACATTTGTTAAAAAGAACATCCTAAGTTTGTTCTCTGCAAAAAATCATAAGAAAATCATTGTTGTGGTTGCCCTTATGTTCTTCGAAAAAGTATAATTAGTGACAATTAAATTTTAGAATCATTTATCAAGATTAAAAGTTCATACCTTCTAATATATGTAAAACTCATAATAACACTGTACTATACACTCATTTTCATAAAATTATTTTATATGTAATCAGCTAATAGTAAACAACTAATTTATCAAATACATTTCTACAACCAACTAATACTATCGGTGGTCAAACCAACTAATTAACCTTGGGTAGTACACCAAAAAAAATTAGTGATAAGGGGCTTTTGGCAATTAGCTTATAACTGGTATGTTTCATTCACAGCCAGTAATTAATGCGTTCAAATAGCATTAAAATTTGAGCCAAGACCAAACCACAAATCTATATATGATTTCTACCATTATATATATGTGGGTGAATTCATTTACTCCAAGAAAGGTCAAATTTCTCATTATTATTTACATTCCTTTTAAAGTGATTCTATCAAATTTCTCATTACCGTTTACATTTCTTTTAAAGTAATTCAATCAAATTTCTCATTACCGTTTACATTCCTTTTAAATTAAAGTAGTTCTACTCAGTATTTGTATTTGTGAAGAGTGTAAAACAGTAAAAGCTAGATCTATAAGTGATTTGTACCATTTTAGAATCTGTAGAATCTTTTGTTTTGTCACAATAGTGGAAAGAAATTTAATCTAGCTAATGTGTTATATATTTGACTACATTGAATGTAAAACTGAATATATGATCTTACATATATAAATATACTTAAGAGCAAAATATGCATGTTAGTAGTTATGGTTGAATTTTGTTTGGGTGTCCTCAAAAAAATGTTACTACATTAGATGGTAGTAAAAAAAAAAAAAACATTTTGAGAAATTTAATTTGTTTTTGGGAATTTGGATGAGAATAGAAAAAATGCATGAAAATATTATGAGAAAATGTTTTTGGGAATTTGGATAAAATAATCCATTTCTATATTAGAATTGAAAGTCAGGGAAAAATTATGATAAATAATAGCATAAGGAAGTTATCCACTTAAGTTCTTAAATATTGTTTTCAAACCATCTAAATTCCAATTTTTTTTATTAATAAATTTAATAATAATAACAACAACAAATTTAATATAAAAATTGAATTGTAGGAGAATTGTAGGGCATAGCACAACTTGAACCATGTCCCATTTGGGAAGGGTGTCCTCAAAAAAATGAACCCTTGAGGTGTTGTAGATTTGATAGTTCATTTAATTTTGGGATCGGATGCTAAACTGAAGTTGTGAGTGTGATTTTGCCGTTGTACGTGTTGTTGGCTTGTTGCTATGTTCTTAATTTTTGAAAGATTGATCGAATGATGTGTTTAAGTTTTGATTAATATGTGTGTGTTGAATGATAATTGGAGTTAAAATGGTGATCGAAGTGGTTGGGTGCAGGATTTGGGCAAGGATGGTGCACTATGTCAAATGAAAGAACCGAAGATCAGTCTTGAAGTCTTGAGCAATTTCCCTTACAAGCCTCTGGAACGGTAGCTTTCGGATCAACAACTCAGTCCTCTTTTGGTACATTCGAATCTCCCTTAGTGCAACAGTTCTCTCTCTCTCTAAAGCACAAGAGAAAATGGAGATAAATGATCTGATGGAAAAAGATTTTGATGAGGGTATTAATTTATAGGGAGATAGATGCAATGGGTGAAGAAGTGGGATAAGGGACAGAGAGTTTCCACAAATTTTAATATTTGGAATTTTTAATTTTTCAAGATTTAGCGGGTGGATCTGAAGCGTTCGGTTACGGATAAAACAACAGTGGACATTTCTAGGAAAATGCAAATACCTATCTAAATTTTCAGCACTCAGCACGCACGTTGTCTGCATTTCTCATTTGATCCTGGATTCGCACGTTTTCTGTGCGTTGCGGTCTAAGTTTTCCAGTCAGTTTGGGATTCAATTCAACAACATAAGGGAATTGCAATTCGGTGGAATTGAAATTCTCTCCAACCAAATAATGTAATTGTGGCCTTCATTGAATTACAATTCAATTACAACTCAATTATATTCAACCAATAGCCTTGTTAATCACGACTGCAAATCTTTAATATTCCCACCACGTTTCCGACCACTTACGAACTCGGTCGGAAAAATTAGATTTTTTAAATTTTTTCGACGAAAAGTTGGGTGGACGGAAAATAGTCGGATATTCCGACCACTTTTGTAGGGTGGTCGTAAAGGTTTTTGGTTATTTGGAATTGTTTAAATTCCGACCACCTTTATTTATATATAAACAATTTCAACCATGTTTATATATATATATATATATATGTGTGTGTGTGTGTGTGTGAGAGGATTTCATATTTTAACCCTCATTTGCGCCCCTTGCTTGACTCTCCCACTCCTTACCTCATACCCTCTCACTCTGTGACAACCATAGGGTCTCTGGCTCTCCGTCTATTGGTAAGTCCCTCTAACTTCGTCTACTCATACTTATAGTGTCAAGTTCAACTGCTCATTCTTTAACCTCTCTAGCTATGTACATAAGATACCCTAGATCTGCTCTGAAAATATAACAATCAGACATTCAACCCTGTCTCTGGCCGTACTTTCGTTAGAAAGATTGACGACGGTGTTGCTGCCCTTTAGTTCACTGCCGGTGGGGTTCAAGTTCCACCCGACGGACGAGGAGCTCATCAATCACTATCTGAAAATCAACAGCTTGAAGGCTGAAGTCAGTGTGATTCACAAAATTGACATCTGTAAACTCGAGCCCCGGGACCTGCCTGGTGAGTAATTTATTTTTTGGTACAATTCCCTATAAATTTATGGTAAAAATTCAATCTCTATCCGAATTAAATTGGTGAAGTAGTTGGGTGCAAGATTTGGGCAAAGATAGATGGTGCATGCACTGTGTAAAATGAAAGGGTTACACTGGCGGCGTGTTTTCCAGTCGTGTTTGGAGCTTCAAATCGTTCTGTAAAATGCAGAGATAACACCTAACTCATTTTTCGGCACCACTCGTTTGATCATTACATGTCTACAGACTACATACAGAGCATTCAAACTCATAAAGACATGCGACACAGGGCCCGAGTACCTATCATGCAATTACTAAGTGGAATGTTGTTTCCTGAGATGTTGAACAATGCTAACATGGTATGATTATGTTTCTTTGACCACATAATGGATTTGCAGAGTGCCAACGACTACGCGGGTAATGCTCGTGTTGGGGTAGTGTTGTTCATGAATTACCTTGTATGGAAGCATGTGCAAGGCAACAATGCGTGGGTAATGCTCGTCAAATTGGTTGATTATGGAAGCATTATTATGATTCTAAACATTATTAATTAGTCCAATTCAAGAAATTTTTGTTTGATTAATGCAGGTGAGAGTTATGCATGGTTAAAGATGCTTTGGAGAAAGCTGGAAATGCAGGTGAAGGCTATGCTGACATAGAAGTTTTAGAGAGACAGAGAAAGTGGAGAAGTTTTATACGCAGAATGAATGATGAAATGATTTGTATATATTGCAGTGTTACCTTTTGTGAAAACATAAAAATATATCAGAAGTTGAAAGTTACAATTTTTGCTCATTTTTAGAAAAATGAACCAAACACACCAAGACAACTTTCTAAAATGCAATCAAACACTGAAAATGAAAATGTTTTAGGGAAATGACTGAATTTCCAAAAAACATTTTCCTGAAGTCATTTTCCTGGTTTCCAAACACACCCTTAATGTATGTGTACATTGTTTTTTCAATTGCATTTTCGACTGCAGTTTAAATGGAGGCTTTATGAGAACGAGTTGGATGTGTTACCAGATTAAAGCACGTCTTGATGACGAAGTCTCCTTTGATTATTTAGGAGGTGCGTGGTAGAGTACATGGCACTTTTCAGACAGAGTTCTTCATTAGTTTGGACTTTTCAAAGGTTGAGCGAATGGAAAAAAAAAACATGCCACTTGAGTTTGTCAAATTTACAATTTTTTTAAAAAACTTAAATACAACAAACACAAGTACAACTTCCAATTCTCATTCAAGTGAATTCCCAGCCTCATGTTTGCATGCACACCACAAGCTTCTAGATCAGGCCTCGATTACAGATTACCGTCAACAGCTTCGCTCTACATTCTATGGGGCAAGACAAGGGGTTTTTAGTCTAAAGAAAATAAGAATGAGCAGTATCAAGCCAGGCATCTAACACTACTATTTGCTACAAGCAAATCTACTATCACAAATTCAACAGCAACAACCAAGTAGCCGAAGTACTAGTCAAGGGCCAGGGAGGTATCAAGAATAAAGTTCCAGGTAGAAGAGAGGAGGCAAGATAGACGAGGAAAATGTCGAAAAAAAAATTCTGACAAAAAAAGTCTCTTTATGCAACCAGCTGGGTGTGAACTGCACGCACCCAGTTAGGCACTAATTTTTCCACACGCGAAAGTGGCGTACTTGCTTTCTCTCCTTTCCCCATTCAGTGGAGTAGTGGATCAGACAAAATTTTTTGATTTGCAGGAGTAAAAACCACACAAAACATTGAACCACTTCTCAAATGCCTCCATAATGTATGGTTCCACAGTACTTCAGCAACCTACAACTCATTATGTATGTACTTCCCATTCAGGTGAATTCAATTCCCAACCTCATGCTAGCACGCACACCACATGCTTCTAAATCAGGCCGGAATTACAAGTCACCCTTAATAGCTTTGCTGTACATTCTATGGGGCAGGACAAGAGGGTTTTGAGTTTGAGGAAATTAAGAATAAGAAACACTACTATTTGCAAGTAAACACACTCATGTCTCAGTGGTGGTGTCTTTTTTTCACTGTTAATTAATTCATCACCACCGGGAGGAAAGGATGTTGTGAGAAGAGTAATGCAACTCACTCATTCAAATTAATTTTCTTTCATTGGACTATATGATTGGATATATTAATTTTACAAGTTCGTGAGATCCGTCAATTCATGAGACTGCACAAAAAAAATTTGGCTTGTTCATTGTTAATTCTTCACCACCCGGGAAAAGGATGATGTCAAGTTGGTCGGTTAGGCCAGGCCTAATGAGATTAACACAATCGTTATATGTGGACCATGGTGATATGCTACAAATATGTATATTGTCAAATAAAATTGTAGAAGAATTAAAATGATACTTTAGTATTGATATATCCGATAGAGGGCCAGGAAGGTATCAAGAATAAAGCGCCACTTTCGTTTGTCGTGTGCGTAATACATATGAGAAATGAAAGTTGTATATAGTGACATGTATTTCAGGCAAAAAAAGATTTCAGAAATTTGACAAACACACCGTTTGTGAAGTTCAATACAAGATTTGTGCATCAATTGATGATTTCCCTAAAAGAATTTGAGGACAATTTCTATGTTCTTTTGAGAGAAGAATTTGAAAATTTAGGTGCATGAATTTTATAGCAAGAGTGTTTGGAAAATGTTTGATTAGTCGTTTTTAGTAGATTTGACCAATTTTGGATAACGAAATTTAGTATTTCATGATAAATGAAGAAGAGATTAATGAATCAGATTGCGGAGATAGCATTTCACGAAATTTAGTATTTCACGAAATTTAGTCGGTGCTTGCAGCACGAGTCGGTGCTTTCGGTGCTAATGGCACCACTCGGGTTTAATTTTTGGTCCCAATTCGAAATTTTTTTGGTTAGTACAAATTTCTCGATCACTGAGGTGTTTTGAAACAAGTTTTGAATGGTCGGTACGAATTAATTATATATTAATTTCGTAATCGCAAATATTATTATGATAATTAGTATGATCTGTTTCAAACCTTTTTATCCAATTTTAAATTAGATTTATGTTGGATTTAAGTGTCATTTAATATGCTATTAATTCCTCTGATCTCTTCCATACAAATCGCTTGTTGTTGGCAGAATGTTTTGCACACCAGTTTAAAAGTCTCAAAACATTTTCCTTTTCTCTGTACTTTGATTCTTATTTTTCAAAGAGAAAATTATCTACCTACATCGTTCGTAAATTTTGTACAGAGTGCTCAGCTTGTGTTCTTGTTCGCTGGGCTTTGGGTTTGAGTGCTTGAACATCAAAGTCGTAATCCGTTTTATCCTCTGGGAGACTGACGCCATAACGCTCCTAGCACACTCGGAAGGTGGCGGATCAGTTTTAAGAAAAGTGTGAGTACCACACGACTCAGATTTCCCTTCTTCTTCTTTCTCGTTGGGTTAAAACCTCATTTATCAACCCTTTCTTATTTTTTTTTGTTCTTGATTTTTTTTTTAAAATTTGGTAGATTCTCATTCACCAGAAAAAAATTAATCATATCCCTATGTTCTTGGTTTCGTACAAAGTATGTGGTGGGATTAATTTTTCACAAATTAAATCCTTTGTACTAGTTGCAGTGGGATTATTTTCTATATATATATATATATATATATATATATATATATATATATATATACTTATTAATTTGTTATTTCCAACAATAATTACCTAAAAATTGTGGGCAATGATGATAAATCTTATCTACATAGAAAGAAACAGCAACTTCACTTGCTGAAATAGTAAAAAAATTTACGCTTTGTTTCATGTACCCTTACAAGAATAAATGTAATGCACGTGATATGCTAGAGTATAATTAATTGCCTAATAGGAAGGTGAACAATGACAACAACAAAAAAATGGTCTTTGTTGCGTGGAGGAAACTAGTCCACTTGCCTGAAATGCTACTATATATGTTCAGATATAAGTTTTAACTTTTAAATTGATGCTAAAATAAAGGTAATGCAAGTGAAATATAGTATAATTATCTTAAAGGGAGGTGAATAGTGATGAGAAATCCAGTCTTCCATGGAGTAAATGAGTTCGCATCCCTAAAATGGTTATTCTTCTGTCTCATTTTATCTGTCTTACTTACTATTTATTGGTCAAATCAAATCTTTCTTCTATATTTATTTATTTTTATTATTTTTTACTTATTTTAATTTTGATTTTTTGTGTTTAATAGTACTTTTTGGTGTAATTTCTAAATATATGAATTTCGTATATTAATACTAAACTTAATATTATGAAAATTTGAATTAAAAATAACTTAAGTGAAGTCTCGTTAATCGAACCAGACATAGAAAATGGAACAAAGGGAGTGATATAGAAAGAATATAGAGAGGATTATAAAGAATATAGAGAGGATTTAAAAAGACTAAAAATTTTGTATTATTGAGATTTGCTTGTCTTTTATTCAAGTGGGCTTAGAGCCATAAAAGAAAAACAAAAATCCCAAGACTACCTCATTGGGAATCCATATTACTTTAGAAATAGGTACCCATGTCCTTATTATGTTATGAATAATAAACTTAGTCTTGCTAAACTCCTAAGTTGCATCGTATTGTATTTCTTTCTTGGTCTCTCTTTATCTAGTTATTCATTAAGTTGGTAGTTGTAGTAGAATCTTGTTCATCCTCGTCTAAAGCTAACACCTTCAGGCCATCAAGATGGATGACTCAGATAAAGCCACGTGCAATTGACCGTGATTAAACACTGATTTTTTCAGCAATAACCCAACATGAGTTAATGTTTGACCCTGGCTTTTGTTGACAGTCATGACATATGTGAGCATGGGAATTGTTTACGCTGAAACTTGAAGGGCAATCTTGTATTACAAGGAGTGAGCTGAGAGACATTCGGGGAATAAGAACTTTGGGTCGTTCATGTGTCTCATTAATTATTCTTGTTTCGACAATGTGATCTGCCAATCTTGTGACGATGAGACGCGTATCATTGCAAAGACCAAGAGAGTGGCACGACAATAATATATATTAATTGCATATATTATTTGGTTTGCTAACTACTGCAATATTTTTGAGAAATAAAAAAATTAAATAAGTACACAGTAATTGGAGTAAATTAATAATTTAAAACAACAAATAAATCAAAATTTGTATATAATAAAACGTAAAGGTTATTACAAATAATTTGAATTTGAGTTGTATTATCATTCCTAAGCATATTAATAGGTGTTCTTGGAGAGCAAATTATAAATCCAGCGTACAATGCTTCACTACCGGCCACTGTAATTATTTATACCCAGGGAGGAAAATTACAAATTGCATCTTAATTAAATAAAATAGTTAGGTACAGTATTGAGATAACAAATTTTCTTACAACTAACACTGATATTAACTTAACTAAATGTTGGTGCACCAACGGCTGGTTCTAACCGTGGCTGGGCATTATCAAACAACCTATTTGGTTGGAGCAACGATGTTGTGTATTATTCTGATTTCACAATGACTCGCTTTCTTAAAAAATAAGATGTCCGAGTTAAATCAACTGTCAAGGAATGATTCCTAATATAAATAAATAACGAAAAATCGATTTAGATATAAACATTTCATTTTATATGTTAATTAGAAATTTATTACTTAATCATTTTTATTCTACAATTTTTAATTAAATATTGTATTAAAGGTGAACATAATGCAAGGCAACACTAATTTAAAGACTTTCCATATAAAATAATTTTATAGTAAAAATTATTATTATATTTTTTTTTGGCTGGCCACGAGGTGTCTTGAGCATGGTCTAACTGTAGAAGGCACCTTTAAGCCCGTATCATACTCAAACTAATTCCCGTTCACACTAGGCCAGATCATCATCATCATCATCATCATAAAAGGAATAAGGGTCAAATAGGTCATCGTCGAACTGCACACGATAATGCATTTAGATCACTGAACCTAAAAAAAAAAATGCAATACGATCCCTAAACTAACCCATTTCTTGTAATTTGTCTAATTTATATGTCTCTAACTGGTCACAATATTTAAAAAACATAAAAATAATTATTTTAAATTCAAAAAAAAAAAAAAAAACCAGAACGTCATGCCGGAGACGAAGAAACCTTCTTCGTCTCCGTCCAGACACGAAGAAACCTTCTTTGTCTCTGGCCAGAGACGTAGAATGAGTTATTTGACGGAGTAAATTAGTTCGCATGCCTAAAATGGTAGTAGACAGAATACAGATATGATTTAGAAATAGTAAATATTTGTATTATATATTAGTGAAAGTTGATTGTCCTGTAATACTATTAGTCTTATAGGGGTGCATGGAACAAACCATATATCTGTAAGGATTTTTATATTACTATTTAAAGCAAATGAACTTGTTTCTTTCGATAATGATTGGACTTATCATCGTTGCTCACATTATTTTTAGGTAATTATATTATTTGATCTATTTAACTTTGCATTACTTTTAGTCTTATACAAGGGCATATCAAGACCAAACTGTAAATCTAAATATGATTTTTACAATTATAAGCAAGTAAGGTCATTTACTCCAAGATCAAATTTCTCATTACTGTTTACATTCCTTACTTTAAGGTCATTCTAATCTATTTCACTCAATCTTGTATTGGTGAAGAGTGTAAAAAGTAGATCTATAAGTGATTTGTACCATTTTAGAAAGTGTAGAAACTTTGTTATATATTTGACTGCTTTGAATGTAAAACTATATATGATCTTACATATAGGATAGAAACATATTTTTCAGGAAAAAGGGACGCGTATGTTAAAGGGATGCATATGTTAAAGGGATGCATGAATCCTCAATCAGGAATATTTAATTTTTAACACATAATCTTGGTTTTGCATAACTTTGAAATAGATTAATAAATATATATACCTGACAATTCTAAGTCAATCTATTAGATCCTGAGGGAGGATGAGTATGTTTGGAGAAAGTAAGGCGATACACTACTTCTAAATCCACAATTGAAGAAGATTAAGGAACAACCAATTTGACAAGCATATAAGCATTATATCCATGGTGACCTTGCACATACATGCTTCGATACAAGCTCCGGCCACCTGTGTAGTCATTGGCACTTTGCAACTCTCTAATCTGATCTAGTGTAAGAAAAATAGTTTCACATTGTTGTTTGTCGTGTCGATGTATAACACGTACTCCACCTAATAATTGAATGATATGCAACCGAGTCATGCATTCCAATTTCCATGTCTTCAACTAACAGTTGAATATTCTGTCAGTGGTAGCTGATTCTGTAGACATGTTAGGATCAAAGGAGAGGTACATGAAATTGAATTATATATTGTTAAGCCTAATAATATTGTAGAGGTAGTCATGACAAACATATGTCATCTTTTGTCTGCATTTGGAAACATCTATACCATCTATGCACAATATTCCTAAGAGAATATAGGTCCTGTTTGGTAAATGGCTGTTAGCTGATTGGGTTAGCTGTTTGGGTTAGAAGGTATGATTCGTTGATAACATTAGCTGATTGTAGAAAGTTGGTTGGTAAATTAGATGTTAGCTGATAACTGTTTGGTATAATTTCTTTTCTAAAAAAAGCTATTTGGAATTGATCGAAAAGGCTGCTTTGAGTAGCATTTTCAATTTTAGTATTTTGGAGTTACAAAATGCTTACTAACCAAACAACTAATAGTGACCAAATAAGTCAAAATTGGCTGATAGGCTTATTATTTACCAAACAGGGCCATAGTCTACTCATCTTGCAAGTGATGGTGACTTCCCCAAATAATGGCAGTTGGAAAGAATGGGTCTCTGGCTGCCATCTCTTGAACATTGCAGTGATCAAATTAAAAACCAGTCCAAATATAACGTTTCCAATCTAGATAATCCATCAAAACCTGCTACCAATTCAATGTAAGACATAACCCTATCATCAAATTCTTGCACCTAAATCCTCAAATTTTCCCTCTCTCTAAAAAAAATCTCATATTCTTTTAGGAAATCATCCATTGATGCACAAACTGCACCATCATTGCACAAATCTTGCACTGAAACCCTCCAAATCTTGCACCCAACATTCAAGCAATTGAACACACCTTGAAATCATGCAAAAACTCCACTTTGAAATATATATATATATATATATATATATATATATATATATATATATAATTACATTCATGTAAAAACAGGTCTTAAAATACAAACTTGTGGACAAATCTGGGGCCGTTAACTTTTCTATTCTACGGTCTTGATTTGTTTTAATCGTTTATATTTTATATTAAGCTTCCCTGTTTTGTTTTTATTTTGGTGGGGGGAAATTATGGTTTTTTTTTTTACTTTTATTCTCTCTCTCTTCCTTAATCACTGGCTAGTGTAGTTCTCATTGTTACGCACTACCGGTATCCTCTCCTCAATCGTGCGGCCTTTGAGGCAAAGTAGCAACTCTCGTTGCATATGGTGGTCGTTGGAGTCGCCGGACGGGGCAAAAGGCAGGGACCACCGGATATAGGTGTCAACCGAGGTGTGTTTTCTCTCTATTTGTCGTTTTTTGTTGTTCTCGTATTCAGATTTTGTCTCTTGCGGTGTGTGCATTGTGTCGGTTTCTTATCTTGTCAGTTGGTATACTAGCATTGGGGAACGGGGTGGTCGGGTGTTGTCTCAATTTTGGGGATGACGGGCATGTTAGGGTTCTTGGGTTAATGGGTTTGTTCAAATTTTGGGATTTTGGGCAGTTTATGGTTTATTTTTTTCGTTTGGGGTTGGGGTTGATGGAGTTTGTGTCAATTTTGGTTACTTTTGGAATTAAAGTTGATGAATGATGCCTTGTGAACTTACAATGTCGCTTGTGTTCGTCTGTATTAACTAATGTATGCTATCCACTGATTTGCATTTTTGGAGGAGTTTGTTTGAGATGATGATGGCCAGATTAGGTCACAAAAATCGGCCATCTCCTTAACATTCTTTACAAATTAATGCATGCATCCTAAAGTAATGAATTAAATTGGAATATATGTACTGTAAGGGTGTTTGCATGTGAATGCAACCTTTTATATATATATATATATATATGTACATAATTAACTAGCAGCCGACGAACCCTAAATCATTTCCTCAAGTCCTCATTTGCACAACTGCAACCCTCCATTATTTGCACCTCCTCTGCACATAATTAACCAACAGCCGACGAACCCTAAATCATTTCCTCAAGTCCTCATTTGCACAACTACAACCCTCCATTATTTGCACCTCCTCTGCACATATTTAACCAACAGCCGACGAACCCTAAATCATTTCCTCAAGTCCTCATTTGCATAGCCGCAACCCTCTATTATTTGCACCTCCTCTCACTGTCAGTTCATCTCTTTCTACCCTCATGCATCATCTCCTTCTATTCCCTCAAAGTCTTTGCCACATGGCCACATGATACTTCCACTCCTCTTCCAAACACTACACCTGCAAGGCTGCAATTGGAGCAACCCTAGCCCAACTATTCCTTCACAAACTAGTACACTAAATCTAAGGTTCTGATATAATTCCTTCACACACTATTGCTTCTGCTTATCAGGGTGTGTTTCGCCTAGGCCTAATGGTAAATTTGTAAATTTTATGTAAGTTTTAATTTTGACTTGTAAATTTTAAGTTTCAAGTTTTAACTTGAAGGTTGTATAATTCGTATTTTTTTTTTTACCTATTATTTGCTGCTGCTGAGGTTCTTCTATTTCTTCCATTGTTTGCTTTGAGGAATCAGACTCTGTTCTATACTGATGGAAAATCCGGAAAAATCTGAAATCTGATTTAAAAAACCGAATCCAAAAATATGTATATTCGTAAGTTTTGTAACTAAAATATGACGGGTTGGATTACAAAAACACAAAACGAAATCCGAACGGATAGGCCATTTTTATATCCGAATCCGTCTGAACCGTCCGATGCACAGGCCTAAGATAACATAATCCAAATAAGTAATTCTATTAAAATTGAGTAGAACATAATCCAAATATTAAATTTTGGTCTTGATATGCACAGTGTAAAACTAAAAGTAATGCAAAGTTAAACAAATCAAATATAATTACCCAAAAAAATATGAGCATTGCATTGATGATAAATCCAGTCTGCATAGAAAGAAAAAAGTTCACTTGCCTGGAATAGTAAAAATCTTTATAGATCTATGATTTGTTCCATGCATGTACTGATAAACATTATTTTTATTATTTTTTTATTAATCTTTTTATATTTAATTTGCAATAGTTAATTAATTTCATATCTATTTTTATTTAGTACTGTTATAAGTAGTTTCTAATAATATTTTTCAGTTTTAGGTTGTTTTTATTATTAAATTTGTTTTATTATTTGAATTCTGTTAGACAAATAATTTCTCCTACTACTAATAATAATAATAATAATAATAATAATAATAATAATAATAATAATAATAATAATAATAATAATAGTTTTAGTTTTAGGTAGTACATGGTCAGTAGGATTTTTCTAATGTAATCTAATTATATTTAGACTCTAATTTATTTACACTTTATATATAAGATGTGTTTTATCTAATCAGTAAAAAATATTTGTTTTGGTCGAAATTCTTTGTGCGGAGATTCAACGTAGGACGGTCAATAACGCCCAGCGAGAAAGCAGATCACATTGCATCTTTTTCGGCCATGGCAGCGCAAAAGTTGAGGGAGAGAGGTTGAAGTCGAGCAGTATAAAAAGAGGGCTTTTGCAAAGAGAAGGACCATCAATTTATCCTGGACCAGTAGTTCTGGTTTAGCGGTATAAAAAGAGGGCTTTGGCAACGATTAACTCCGACGCAATAACTCTATTCTCGGTAGCAACGAATTAATCTTCAGCATTGGCGGGCACTTTCTGGTTCTTTTCTTTACTTTTCTTGAATTTCGTGGTTTCTTGGTTTCTTTGTTTTTGTTAATTACAAACAATGTTGTAATTCCTTTGATTTCAATTATGGTGAATTGGCATGTGTTGCTGTGTAATGTTTATTGATAATGTTGAGTACAATGCTTAAAGATGAACTATGTTGTTAATGACAATGATTAATTATAATGCGCTGGTCTTGAAAAGGTTAAAACATTTTGTTTTTTATTGTTGATTATCATGAGTTGCTAATTACCAGTTTAGGGACATGATTAATTTACCATGAACATTGTGTAGTAATTGTTTAATTTTACCAATTGAATTAAGTTTTACCCTTTGATCTTATTTTAGTAATCGATTGTGTTACTGGGTGATCAACTTTAACATAATTGAACTTTATTGAGAGAATTATTAGAGTAGACATCATGCCTAATAATTCCATGCTCTAAAGGGTAAATGAATAAATAGTTTGATTGTCTTATTAAGCTATTCCTTTGGTTCTAAATCGGGTATTCCGTAACTTCTTCCAGGCTCAATGGGTTTTAATGTAACCCCTCGATTTTTCCAACAAAGTTAAGGTTCGGAAATATTTTTTTTGAGATGATCTCTCGGTACTTCAGAAGGATTTTTATAAGTAAGATTAGTTATTAATAAGCTGCGATCTACGTACCGGTCACGAACCGTAAAATTTTGAAGGACGTATATACAATTCGAATTTTCCTAGGAAATGGATTATTGAGTATGATACGATTAAGCGTGAACTTCCAACTTCGTTTAGTGGAAAAATTAGACGAACTGTAAGAGTGAAATTTGCTACGGATTTCGTACCTATATTTCGCGAGATACCGAAAAATTCCCAATTTTAGTGGTTAATGACGGGATTATTTTTAGAATAATTTTGGTATCGAAATTTTCCCGAATTAAGTTATATTCCTCCGAACTTTTATCTGATTTAACCCCAAACTGGCAAATAGATATTTCTCTTCAAGAGCCACCATAGGATTGTGACAAGTGGCATCTCTTTTGACCATATGGTAATAAATAATTAATTAAAGGGGAAGAGTGTAGGATAAGCTAGCTAAGGAAAATTGGGCTCCAAGTCTTGCATTCCTACACCCATTTTCGAAAATAATATAAGGGAAAAGAGAGAAAAAATGTCATATTCTTCCTTTGGATCCAAGAACTCCATAGCCAAGTTCTTCACCAAGTTTTTCCATCATAGGTAAGGCTTTGGATTTTATTCGGTTAAAAGACTAGAATCCTTTCGTAGAACTTATTGTAAGCTAAGATTCTTGGAAATGTTGTTATCATGGTGATTTTGTTTAGGATCTTCGGTGAAAAGTTTGAAGGAGAAGATCACCATCTTTCTACGGTTTAAAAATCTTCTTGGAAGGTAAGGAATCCCTTAAGTTGGCTCAATCACTTGAAGGTGAACAAATGCTAGTAAATTACGTGACTAGGAAATTTTACGTGAAAGATATGTGTTAAGTTGTGGATCTACAAGTTGGCTCAAAGAAACTAAACTTTAATGTTTAGTAATTTTTGTATGCATGTTCATAGCTAAGTTATGCATGTATATGTTGTATTTATGCATATATAGGCTTATACTTGTGAAAATAGTGAAAAGAAATAAAGGTAGTCTCTGGCAGTAACTTCCGAGATTTATTGGGAAAAATTGGTAAGGTATTTTGATCCTATTTTTTTTGGACATGTAGTTCTATAAGTGTAGAACTTACATATAAAATTTCATAATGATCGGAGTAGTATAAGTATGGTTTTCGCATTTTTTTCCAAAACTGGTCCAGAGAGAAAAACAGCACACTGCCAAGGGCAAAAAGGGAATTTTCTGTGTTTATTCGCGGATCAAAATGACCAAAACTTTTTATGGACATCAAGTACTATAAGTTGGGGTTCTACCATAAAAATTTCAAGTGAAAAAGAGTTCGGGAACTATTTTTACCGGCTCAATCTTTCGGACTGCGGCAGAAATTTTCTGGCAGATTTGGGGTGGACGCGGCCTTGGACGCGCGTCCAACGCGCGTCCATCGTCGTCCAGATTTACGGCATCACGGCCGAAAGGCCGGACGCGGGCACGGACGCGCGTACGCTGCGCGTCCGTGGGCGCCCAGTTACGGCGCCACTTGCCGAACCCGCGGACGCGGCTCGGACGCATGCGTCCGCAGCTGCGGCCAGCCGCGAGTCCGCGCGACGCCGACTCGTTTTCGACTCGTTTTTGACCAAACTTTTCCCCGATGTTTTTAATCTCGAGTATTATGATGTTTTGAAAGCCTACGGGCAATCGGGTGAATTTTTGAAGACTCGAATATTATTTTTGTTCATTATATTTATTAACTTGGAGAAAAATTGTATTTTTAAGAAATATTGTGATTCTCGTTATTTGGGCTTTCAAAATGGAATAATCCTTAACTGATATGTGTATTTTGGGAAATATATTTGAGTAAGTTGGCAATATTGCGTCGTGTGAATATAATAAATGGTGAGGGGTTCTGTATGATTATGTGTATATATATATATATATGGTAATTATGTGTGTATATATATATATATATGGTATGTGTACTTTATGTGAGTATGCATAAATGTGGAAAATGTTATGTTAAATGCATATATACATATGTGTAGTGTGATGATGGAAAATGTTTGAGCAAAATGTTTTGAGAGACAAGACTTTTGAACTAAGTTAAGAATGGTGATTGATTTCAAAGGAGGACTTAATTTTATGGAAAATGTCCAAAAAGTGATTTTTGACTCAAGGAAAGAGAAAAGGAAGGAAAATGTTTTCAAACCTTTAGTTCTAGTAAAAGTGGTGAAGGATCTTGTTAACCACGGAATAAAGATGAGCTTAAAGTGCCTATTCCGCATGGTAATTATGTGTATGATCAATCATACTGTGGGCGAAGTCTATTCGCCGAGTACTATATCACCCGGAAGGAAAAGGACTCCTACGGGGGTGTGCACACTTAAGTATAGTCACTCTATGTTCGGGTAGGTGTCGTTCTTATGAACCTAGTGAGGCTAGCTAGGAATCATTCCAACGCTCCTATAAGTCCAGGGGATCAGTATTAGACCGGGTGATGACCACTGAACCCGAGTTCAACGATCCAAGTGGTCAAAAGTGGAGAAAGGACTCCAAAGGCCTCACACTTTCTATCTAGGACTAAGTGGAATTTTGAAATATGAATGTAGTTACGCTGTAGCTACGGGAAAGAAAGATGTGACAAGTTTTTAAGTACCCAAAGGTTGTGGGTGATCTCTCTTTTTGAAAAGTGAAAAGTGATGAGGATTTCATTATGAGGGAAATGTTTTTATACTAAAGTGATTACAAGCAAGATGTGTGATTTATGTTTTCTACTACTTACTAGTGTGCTTAATTGTTTAACAATATATCATTGGGTATGAAAATGATTACCAAATGACTTTGTCAAGAGGGAAAATGATATGAAACGTTATTGAATTGTGCTCATAATGTATGCAAGTTGCTATTTATAACTGTTGCAGGTAGAATGCAACCGTTGGGTAAAGTTACATTTTCTGGAAATTATGTTTTTCGAAACCTTTGTTTACTTTTGAGTGACAATGGATTTCTTTACTTAGCTGTCGCGCTAACTACACTTCATTGTGTCCTTTATTAGATGCAGTCTAGCGTGGGCCCCTGTGGCCGATGAGCTCTGAATAGGATGGGAGTTGAGGTTGAAGACTACTCTATCCTAGAATAGACACCTTGGAAGGGTTATTTCCATACGTACATATTTGGATGTTGATATGGTTATTTGAGGTTGTAAGTTTAGCCTTAGCGTTTGGGTATATGAGAGATACCCAAGCGTGGCGGTAACACCCAGTTTTCTGCTGGTTAGGTGCTTCCGCAATGTATTGTATTATTAGGATTTTGTAATAAATCCAAGATGTGAAAATTGGGGTGTTACATTTAATCATTCGAATAAATGTCTTAAGCATATGAATGATTAAAGCACGTGACTTGCTCTGAACGCCATACGGAGTAGTCATATCTCTTGCTTCGTTGTTATTTTATTGTTTCTCCTAGTTACTTAATTACCCGCTATCTCATTCTTGTTGGTTTTTAATTGCTTATTTCTTATCTCGATTTTCTACATATCATTTGGTTCAGTTTTCACTATTGATATCGCATTTAATTAGTTTTGAACGCTTTAAATTTTCAAGTTCGTTTAATTTTAAGTTTGTAAATTGCATTGTATCAATTCCCCGTGGGTTCGACCCTTGCTATTGCACACTATCACTACAACTGATTGTGCACTTGCGATGACATATATTAAAATTGTCCATCATGTACCTGATAAGTGCAAAAGATGCTACATTTATAAGGTCGTTCTAGGATCATCTTGCACATAATTGAAAGCTTTTATGTTTGACTTCGGGCTCAATTGCGTTAAAATGCTTGTTATTGCCATTAGACCACGTTCCACACTCGGTTAATCATTTTGTAGGTAAAGCAATGTGCAAAAAGGTGGAAAAAGGCATGGATTTCAAAGATAGATTCACGGGCCAAAGAGGAGCCAAAAACAGGGCACGGACGCGCCTTGGACGCGCGTCCGCTCATGCGTCCGAAAATAAGCTTTCAGAAGTTCGCACAGCAGAACCGAAGTCTGCTGTGGACACGAGGTGGACGCGGGGCGGACGCCCGCGTCCGAAATTCACCCCACAGAAGTTGTGGCAGCCTGCTGTGGACGCCTGGTGGACGCACGATAGACGCCTACGTCCGATTTTCACCCCTCTGAAGATTGGTTCGCTCTGAAGATTTCCACCTCTCTGAAGTTTCGAAGCCTAACAGCAGAAGTCCCGCTGGACGCGCAGTGGACGCGCGTCCAGTCTGGCGTCCATCGCGTAACATTTTGGCGGATTGGGGCGGTTTAAATAGAGATTGGAGCAATTTTACAGGGGATCCCACTCAATTTTCCAGCTTAGTCTAGTTTAGAATTTCTCTCTCTAGATTTAGGTCAAAATTCTCTCCCAATCCACACTTCAATTCCAATGACATTTCAATTCAAGTAGCTAGATTTGGAGAAGATTGTGCACATCAACTTTCAATTGATCAAGGTTGTTTGAAGAATTCAATTTCAATTCAAGTAATATTCCAATTTCTACTTTTGTTATTCAATTCTTAGTTTGTGATTTCATTTGTTGACTTGATTTGTGCTTTGATTTGTGATTTGATTTCAATCCTAATAGCTTAGATTTGCTCAATTGCTTTGATGATGCTTAGTTTAGAGATGTGTGGCTAGTTACCTTGTGGATTTGGACTAATTGAACATACATGTTGTTTCTTGAGCTCTCATATCATATATCTAGGGTTGAATGATGCTTATTGGATATTTTGATTGTGGTTTGGGGTGTTTGTTTGACCTCTACGCCAACTAGGCCGGTTGCACTAGAGAGTTAGGGTAGAAAGCTTTCACCTATGAGAATAGGGATTGCTTGAAGACGTCACCAACCACATTTCCCCCTCACCTTTGAGAAAAGGGAGAGGAAAGACAAGAGGCACATAACGTGTTTGTCAAAATGCCTCTTCTAGCCTAGTCATCACAAGGATGACATTACAGTCTAAGAAGTGATTTCAAGCCCTAGTACGTTAGGAAATCAAGAGATTACGTGTGTGCTAGATTAGTCCGAATCCTCCTTTCCAATACTTGTTTTACAACCCTTTAGCTTTTGTTTTTGGACATCTTTAGAATGACATACACAACCATCTTGTTAGGACTAGCTTTTGAAAAACAGGCGCTCTTGTGACTAATCACTTGCTTACCGAATCCCTCCTTGCCTTTCCTTGAGAGCGATACTCGGGAACTTCTTCCCGTTTTAATCCTTACACCTTTCCACCTCCCACGAAAATTCAACTCAGCAGTACCCTACAGAATAATTACCTGAAATGCTAGAACTATATATGGTCATATTTACAGTTTAATTTTTCTATCGATGCAAGAATAAATGTAATTCAAGTGAAATCGAGTATAATTATCTAAAAGGGAGGTGAATGATGATGAGAAATTCTGTCTTCTATAAAAAGAATATAGAGAGGATTGGGGAAGAGTAAATATTTTGTATTACTGAGAATTGCTTGTGTTAAAGTGTGCCTCAAATTCATAAGAATGCGTCTTCCACTACGTAAATGTCGTATTACGTCCACGTCCACATTCTCTTGCACATCTTCACGAACATCTTGGATCTCCACTCACGGCGTATTTTTCTACTTGTGTTTAGTATAAATAGGCTTGCATTTCTTTGTAATTTGTACCATCAATCATCAATTGAATTGACTTCATTTCTTTTCAATTCCTTTCTTTCTCACGTGTAGTATGTGTGTGTGTGTGTGTATATATATATATATATATATATATATATATATATATATATATATATTTATTTATTTATTTATTTATTTATATTTATATTTTCCTAATATTGTAATTTTCTTATTTGTCATTTCTATTATTTCCCTACTAGTATTTTCACCCGTGCGTTGCACGGAATGAATTTGTTATAATATTTTAAGAAATATTTGAATAGATATACAATTATATAAATTATAACATCGAATATGAGTATTAATAAGTATATAAATGGAATTATAGTATGAGTCTTCCTTGCATGCAACAAATATCACAAAAATTCAGTGTTCTAAAATAAGTGTATAAATGCAATAGGTAGATAATTTACATTATTGCATCATATTCATTAATTTTATTACTTGTCGGTTAGTTATTGCAAGATCTTGAGGTACACTTATATTTTGATATTCAGTAAGTATAACTATATCAAAGAAAAAATTTACATGGGAGTAATGGGATAATCAGTTGAGTAATTGTTGGTTGACCGTAGAGCATTGTGTTGGAGGAAGAAAGATGATATATAGTGAAGATGATATTGCCCTTCACTATATATCATCTTCTTCCTTCAACACGTTGATATTCTCTGGACAAATAACTGTTGGAAAAAAAATTAGCATAAAATGGCATTTTACTGCAATATTATGGTACAAATATATGTGGGGTCCACTTTCGATTTGGGTCGGGTCAAAGTGGATTCGTGTTCTTCATAGTTAGACGAAAAGATTGATATATTGTACGCTCAAAACTGATAATGGGTGAATGAGAAATTGGTTCTCAAAGTTGACTCATTTGAGTTAGAAAAATATAGAGAGAAAAACCTTTCAAGTAACTTTTGTCCCACATTGGTTTGAGAAGTGGTTTGCACCACTACTTATTAAATTGCATAGCATAGAGGCTCTCTCTCGCGTGCAGGGGGGGGGGTGCAAATGAAATCCCTAAATGAACTTAAAAAGGCTTGACTCGTGCGCTGGCACCTGCATGCACGAATGTCGTTCAGAAATTGGCTTGGCCTTGCGGGTTGAATTTTCATATTTTTTACAATATTACGCAAACCATACCATAATACTATAGTATAGATTGCGTTGTAGAAAAATATATATACTGAATTATTACCATTAGTAATTCTAGTCTAGAATTGTATTACGAATAGGAACGTAGGGAAGAGTATATTTTATTAGGAATTTTATTTGAATTTACAATTGTATTAGGGATAGGAATTGTATTACCATATTATACAATATTACGCACACCAAAATATTATAGGTATGTTTTGGGCGGGAAGTTAAAAATGAGGATATTGTTTTTATTTGGAAGGTTCAAAGATGTCGACTGTTACCAAGTTCGATATCGATAAGTTCGACGGGAAAATTAGCTTTTCTATCTGGAAGGTTCAGATGGAAGCCGTTCTAACACAGAACGGTTTGAAAAAAGCGCTAGCTGGGAAGAAGAAACCGGCTACAATGACATATGAAGATTGGGAAGATTTAGATGACAAGGCACGTTCAACCATTCAATTGTGCCTATCTAAATCGGTTCTACGTGAGGTGGTAGGTGAGACGACTACGTCAGCGTTATGGTCCGAGCTGGATTCGCTTTACATGGAAAAATCTCTGGCGAACAAGCTGCGCCTGAAGGAGCGGGTGTACACAATCCGTATGACGGAATGTACTTCAATTCAATCGCATTTGGATGAATTCAATCTATTTTACTGGACTTGGAAAATATTGATGTCATAATTGAAGATGAGGATCATGCTATTTTATTGCTTGTTTCTCTCCCTGAATCATACAAGCATTTCAAAGAAATTATGCTGTATGGTAATTCTCTTGGAGTCCTAACTTTCGACAGTGTTAAGTCGAACCAACTGTCCAAAGAAAAATTTGACTTAGAAACTAAGTCTGGGGGCAAAGGTGAAGGCTTGACAATTAGGGGTCGCTGGACGTAAGTCCAACAAATCCTGTAAGTACTGCAAGAAGAATGGTCATGATGTGACTGAATGCTTCAAACTGAAGAACAAGCAAGAGAGAGAGAAGAAGTCCGCTGAAGCTAGTGTTGTTGAAAGTGATTCAGAAGGCGATGTTATGTTATCTGTTAGCTCCGGTGACAAACGGAGCGACATTGAGTGGATTCTGGACTCTGGTTGTACATTCCACATGTGTCCACACAAAGACTGGTTCATCTCTTTGGAACTAGTTGATGGTGGAGTTGTCTTGTTGGGTAATGATACCCAATGCAAGGTTAGTGGAATTGGAAGTGTGTAGATCAAAACTCACGATAACGTTATTAGGACTCTTACCAATGTTCGGTATATTCCTGATTTGTAACGCAATCTGATTTCATTGGGCACCTTGGAATCTTTGGGGTGCAAGTACACAACAGAAGGTGGAGTTCTGAAGGTTATAAAAGGCTCTTTTGTTTTCATGAAAGCTTATCGTTTTGGAAGCTTGTACGTGTTGCATGGCAGTACTGTGACAGGTTCAGTTGCGGTATCCTCATCGGTGTCTGATGCTGATTTCACTCAACTATGGCATATGCGTTTGGGGCATATGAGTGAGAAAGGCATGCATATCCTGAGCAAGAAAGGCTTCCTCGGTTCAGGTACAGCTAAATTACAATTTTGTGAGCATTGTGTTTTTGGGAAACAAAAGAGGGTCAGTTTCTCTACTGCTAGACACCGTACTAAAGATTTATTGGAATATATATACATTCCGATTTATGGGGACCGACTAAATTCCAGTCTATGGGAGGCTGTAGATATTTTATGTCTATTATTGATGACTTTTCTCGTAAAGTCTGTGTCTATTTCTTGAAACATAAAAATCAGGCATTTTCTATTTTCAAAAAGTGGAAAATTCTTGTTGAGACTCAGACAGGAAAAAAGGTCATGAAGCTCAGGACAGACAATGGCTTGGAGTTCTGTGAGTCAGATTTCACTGAGTTTTGTGCAGCACAAGGAATTGCCAGGCACAAGACCTTGCCTGGACAACCCAGCAGAATGGTGTTGCCGAACGTATGAACAGGGCTCTGTTAGAGAGAGCTCGTTGCATGCTCTCTAATGCTGGGTTATGGAAACGGCGTGACTTTTGGGTCGATGCCGTTTCTACTACATCCTATTTGGTAAATAGGTCTCAACATTCATCCCTTGATTTCAAAATTTCAGAAGAAGTTTGGTCAGGTAATCCTGTTGACTACTCTATGTTAAGAGTTTTTGGATGTCCTGCATATGCTCATTCTAGTACGGGTAAATTAAACCCTAGAGCTGTCAAATGGATTTTCCTTGGTTATGCATCTAAGTCAAAAGGGTATCATCTATGGTCAACTGATTCTCATAAGATCATTTTAAGTCGAGATATCACTTTTGATGAAAATGCGCTACTTTCTTCTGGAAAAGATCGTGTTATTCCCAATACAGGTGATACGCCGAGTACTGGTGTGAAGGTGGAGTTTGAGTTCAGGCCTATGAATAGTATTACTACCACTGATGGTAATACTAAAGATGATGCATCTACTAGTACTGCGCCTCTCGTCGAGCAACAACGAGAGTACTCTATTGCCCAAGATCGGCCTAGAAGGACAATGAAAAAACCTGCTAGGTATGATACTAGTGATGATGAAACACACTTGGTTGCTTACGCACTTTCAGTTGCACAGCAGTTTGATGGTGATCCATCCGGTTATTCTGAGGCTATTTCCTGTGCCGACTCGTCCAAGTGGTTGGTTGCTTACCAAGCCTCTTCCAATTGCTAAGTTCAAGCAGTGTTTGAGTTTAGTCGGTTGTTCCAGTTGTTAATTCTACCATGAATTTGATTCAAGGTGGAGATTGTTAAAGTGTGCCTCAAATTCATAAGAATGCGTCTTCCACTACGTAAATGTCGCATTACGTCCACGTCCACATTCTCTTGCACATCTTCACGAACATCTTGGATCTCCACTCACTGCGTATTTTTCTACTTGTGTTTAGTATAAATAGGCTTGCATTTCTTTGTAATTTGTACCATCAATCATCAATTGAATTGAATTCATTTGTTTTCAATTCCTTTCTGTCTCACGTGTAGTATGTATATATATATATATATATATATATATTATATTTTCCCAATATTGTAATTTTCTTATTTGTCATTTCTATTATTTCCCTATTATTTAACTTCTATAATTCTCAATTTTCGAGCATTCGCTTGCGCATTATTCCGCTATATTCCTTACAGCTTGTCCTTTTGGTCATGTATAGGCGTCTATTTATACAAGTGGGCTTAGAGCCTAAACTCCTAGACGGTCTCATATTATGAGTCTTTACATTAGAAATAGGAAGTTCACTCCTTATTATATTATGAATAGTAAGTCCAATCTTGCAAAACTCCTAAGTTGCTTCATGCATGTTGGGTATCTTTCTTCGGTCCTCTTAATCCAGTTATCTCTTGGACTGTTAGCATCGGACCGGAACCAAAACCGTACTATTTGTTCCAATTCCGGTTATTCCGATTCTGGTTGTAAAAAATCTAGAATCAAAATCCAGAACTTAATTTGAATGCTGTGGTTGTCCACTTGTCATAAATTAATGATAAAATTCAGTAGGACTGTAGGAGCTTCAAACCACAATCCCCAAGAATAATGGTGTCATCCAAATCTCCCGAACCAACAAAAATAATGGTAAAATAAATCTGCAATGCAAACCCCCATTGTTGAAAAAACCCCAAATATGAAATAAAAATTTAAATTCTTTATCAATGATCAAATTAAATTGGAATCATAATATTCTGGGAAGAAAGCAGATTAAAGCAAAAACAAAATAAAAAAAATGTAAACCTGTACTTGTTGGGTATGTTATTGATCATGATAGTGGTTATTCTATTTCCGCAATCTGATTCCCTAATCTCTTCTTCATTTATCATGAGACACTAAATTTGGTTATCCAAAATTGGACAAATAAACTAAAAAATGACTAATCAAACATTTTCCAAACACTCCTTTGCTATAACATTCTTGCACCTAAATTTTCAAAAAAAAAAAAAAAGAACACAAAAATTGTCCTCAATTCTTTTAGGCAATCATCAATTTATGCACGCACACAGCATCATCCTTGCACAAATCACGCATTGAACTTCACAAACGGCGAGGTTTACAAATTTTAAAAAAAAGAATTGCGTCAAATACTTGTCTGTATATAGGACTTGTTTCTCGTATTTATTACGTCATACACTGATTTTGACTGTATTATTTTTATTTATTTATGGCAAGAAGATGAAGAAGACGACAATGGCGAAGAAGATGAGAAAGACGGTGATGGCAAAGAAGATGAAGAAGACGACAATGGCGAAGAAGATGAGAAAGACGGTGATGCCAAAGAAAATGAAGCTTCCGACGATGGCGATGGAGATGAAGAAGACGTCAATAATGACAAAGGTGAGATGAAGAAGACGACAATAATGGTGAAGGTGAGATGGAGAAGACAGCGATGGGATTAATTTAGTGAGTTCTGGATTTGGTTGTTGTTGTTGTTGCATTTTTTTTTTTATTAGTGGATTGAAAAATTTGTGAGTTTTGAGTTTTGACATCTGAGGATGAAGATGAACATAGGAAAACTTGAGGTGTAATCCATTAGAAATGCTACTCCATTTGTCTCTATGTAAAATTCAAATCTTGAAATGGTGAAGCAGCTGAAAGGTTAGGGATTAGAGATTCCAAGGCAAAAATTGTCATTTAATAAATATACCCAACCAGCCGCTCAGAAACGTTGCTCACTCAAACGTTTCATTTTTTGGCTGATTGGCCCAATTAATCATTTACCAAACACTTATAAACAACTTATGGACTGGTCAATCAGCTAATTTTGGTCAAATCAGTTAATCAGCCAATAACCAAACACACCCTAACTTCCCTTCTCCAAAATTTGTCAAATCTACTTAAAAATGACTAATCAGATATTTTCCAAACACTCCTATGCTATAAACTTCTTGCACCTAACTTTTCAAAATCTTCTATCAAAAGAACACAAAAAATGAACTCACACTAGTACAGAATTGACAAAAAATATAGGACTAGCTGCGTCCGAAGTTAAAACTCCGGACGCGCAAAGTGACGCGGTGGCATTTTTGTAATTAAATTGTCCAAATTTTAATTAATTTTTTTTTTGAAATTGGCCAGCTGCTAACTTCGGACGCAGTTGATGTAAGCGTTCCACGCAGCTGCGTCCGAAGTTCCAACTTCGGACGCAGCTGCATTATTTTATCTTTTTTTTTTCTTTAACCTAAGCTAATCGATCAGATCTGAGCCAACACCACCACAAAACAGAACACCAACAGCCGCCGCTCCTTCGTCTATAGCCGCCGACAACAGCCACCGCCGCCTCCATTGCCCACAACAGCCACTGCCGCCTCCACGCCGCCTCGCCGGAACTCCATTGCCGCCGCTGGAACTCTGCTCTGCAACACAGCGTCCGCACCGCACCGCCCCAGGTCGCCGAACCAGCGCCACAGCCGCACGTCTCCACCGCCGCACCAACCAGCCACGACGCAACGCCGCACCTCCTCGCCGCCGTTCCCGCTCGTCGCCGCCGTCGGTGAAAGGTAGGTTTTTTGTTCTGTTTTGTTTTTTTTTATTTAGTTGTTTTGTTAATTTATTAATTGATTATTTATTGTGTGTTAATTTAATTTTCTTAATTTATTAATTTATACTTGATATTTATTAATTTTTAATTTAACTTTGATTAATTATTGTGTGTTATTGTATACTGCTAATAATAATACATTGTTTCTTTTGGTTCACAAATATAGATATGTGAATGAGAATTGACATCAAATAATTATCAATATTCCTTTTGGAAATATTCGTTAGGAAATATTCCGTAGGTAATAAAATTTTTAATTAGTTTTTGATAGTTTTAAATTTTACAATAAAGTGTACAATAGATAATAAGAAGCTAAGTAATTATAAAAAATTCAAGTAAATCAAATAATTATCAATAAAGTATTTAATCAAAATTAACAAAGTGTCCAATAAATAAGAAATAATTATCACATTCAAGTATATAAGTATATAACCAAAATTAGTTTTTGGTAGTATTTTAAATTTTCAATTATTGTACTTGTGCCTTTAAGTTGTTGCTCAAATAAACTAATTCATTTATCATATTATAAATGTTTGTGTGATAATAGGAGATATGGATCAGAGTTGGATGTATAAGAAACGTAATACACTTGAATATGTCAATGGGGTTCTAGACTTTGTACAAATTGCCGAGGAATATGCAATTAAATTGGTGAAAAATAAATTGTGTGTCCTTGTTGTGATTGTAGAAATCTAAAAAAGTTTCGTGGGATTGACGAAATTAAGAGTCATTTGATACGTCGTGGTTTTAAAGAAGGATATGACCCGTGGATATGGCATGGTGAGAATGTACCTTTTAGTACAGATGATGTCGAATTAGATGTAGAGAAGGATAAACGTAAAGAAGATACTGTTAGAACTGATGAAGACAATGACCGGCTAGATGAATTGATGCGTGATATGCAAGGGGATTTGAATGAACTGCCTCAAGAGTTTGAAACTTTTTTTCAAAATTCTGGAAAACCTTTGTTTTCAGGATGTAGTAAATTTACAAAGTTATCATCAATGCTGAAATTGTATAACTTAAAAGCAAAGTATTTGTGGAGTGATTGTTGGAAAAATAGCACTAAAATGGCATTTTAAGTGGTCATTTTGTGGTATAAATATATGTAGGGTCCACATCCGATTTGGGTCGGGTCAAAGTGGATTCGGATTCTTCGTAGTGAGACGAAGAGATCCATATATTATACGCTCAAAATGGATAATGGGTGAATGAGAAATTAGCTCTCAAAGTAGACCCATTTGAGATAGAATTTTAAGTGAGGAAAAGCTTATTAGCTTGTCCCACATTGGTTGGGAATGAAGATTTGCCCCACTATAAATACAAGAGTCTTTTTAAGGCTAATTAACTTATATAGCATAGATGCTCTCTCTCGCGCGCAGGGGGGGTGGTGCAAATCAAATCTCAAAATGAGTTCGAAAAGGCTTGAACTTGTGTGCGCCGGCACCTGCGGGCACGGATGTCGTCCGGAAAAGTGGCAGGCCTTGCGAACTACATTATGCTAAAATTCCGAACGAGTTTTCGCCGGATCCAAGTTCGTGTGCTCGAACGATTGGATCGCAGTACGTTTTATCCTGGGGAACAGGAATAGTGATGGGAAGGGACCTCCCGTGGGAGGTGCCAAGGCCAACGTGGTGGAGCACGGGCAAAGCTCCAGGAAGGGCAAGCAGAAGCTGGGTCCGAGAGGTGGCGTTTCCAAAGGCAAGTTCCAAGGGAAGTGCTATAACTGTGGTAAGATTGGCCACAAGGCTACGGAGTGCAAGGCTCCAAAGAAGAAAAAGGGTTCCGAAGCCAACGTGGTTGGAGATGTGAGCCAAAAAGTGGCCGAGATTAGTCTTTCGGCTATGGTCACGGAGGTGAACCTGGTGGGCTCTAACCCGCGCGAGTGGTTCATCGACACCGGTGCAACGAGGCATTTATGCTGCAACCGGGAGATGTTCAAGACCTTTGAAGCCGTTGAGGGCTAGAAGGTTTGGATGGGAAATTCTGCTCAGTCCGCTGTGGAGGGCGTGGGCAAGGTGATCTTGAAGATGACTTCCGGGAAGGAACTAACGTTGAATAATGTACTGTATGTTCCGGACCTTAGGAAGAATCTTGTTTCTGGCTCGTTGTTGAACAAGCATGGATTCAAGATGGTCTTCGAGTCTGACAAAGTAGTTTTGTCAAAGTTAGGGATGTTTGTTGGTAAGGGGTATGTAACTGACGGGCTTTTTAAGCTCAATGTAATGCCGATTATCAATAAAAGCAAAGTTAATTCTGTTTACTTGCTTGAGTCTTCCAATTTGTGGCATGGTAGACTAGGTCATGTTAATTTTAATTCTATGCGTAGATTAATTATCATGAACCATATCCCTAATTTTCAAGTTAATACAAATAAGTGCGAAATTTGTACTGTGTTGAAGCAAAACTAACGAAAGCTCCCTTCAAATCGGTTGAAAGGGAGACTGAGCCACTAGAATTGGTACATAGCGATTTGTGCGATTTTAGATCGATTCAATCGAGAGGTGGTAATAAGTATTTTATTACGTTCATCGACGATTGCACACGATTCTGCTATGTGTATTTGCTAAAGAGCAAAGACGAAGCCAAGGAAAAATCCGTTCTTTATAAGGATGAAGTGGAAAACCAACTTAATCGAAATATTAAAAAGGTTAGAAGCGATAGAGGTGGTGAGTACGAAGTACCTATCGGTGACTTCTGTGCGAGTGTTGGAATAGTACACGAGCGTACTGCACCTTATGCACCTCAATCGAATGGTGTTGCCGAACGTAAGAATCGTACATTGAAAGAGATGATGAATGCGATGCTTATAAGTTCGGGCCTACCTCAAAGCATGTGGGGTGAGGCGATTTTGACAAGTAATTACCTTTTGAATAAGGTACCTCACAAGAAGCTCGATAAGACTCCTTATGAGCTGTGGAAAGGTAGGAAACCTTCCTACCAATACCTCAAAGTGTGGGGGTGTCTTGCCAAAGTTTTGGTTCCAACACAAAAGAAAATAAAGATAGGTCCAAAGACGGTGGATTGTATCTTTATTGGATATGCACACAATAGTAGTGCTTATCAGTTCTTAGTACATGAGTCCCTTCATCCGGACGTGCATAAGAACACTATAATTGAGTCAAGGAATGCATGTTTCTTTGAAAATGTATTTCCTTGTAGGTCCAGTGAGAGACCTAGTACGTCACTTCGAGAGATCGATACACTTCGAGAGATCGATGCTCTTCGAGAGATCGATACACTTCGAGAAGTCGACGGATTGAGTACATCACTTCGAGAAGTGGATGTTACTATGGACAATGATGGCGGGCATTCTGAGGAAATACCCGAGCTCGAGCCGAGACGTAGTAAACGGGCGAGAGTTGAAAAATCTTTTGGTCCAGATTTTCTAACTTACTTGCTAGAGTATGATTCGAATACTCTAACTTGTTTGATAGAAAACGAACCGGTTTTTCTATCTTGTTTGATAGAGAACGAACCCAGGACTTATCGAGAAGCTGTGACTTCTACGGAAGGTCCTTTGTGGAAGGAAGCTATCAAAAGTGAAGTGGATTCTATCTTACAGAATCACACTTGGGAACTTGTTGATCTTCCTCCGGGTTGTAAACCTTTGGGATCCAAGTGGGTCTTTAAAAGGAAAATGAAACTGGATGGTTCAATCGAGAAGTATAAGGCTAGACTTGTAATCAAGGGTTACAGGCAACGAGAAGGCCTTGATTACTTCGATACGTATTCTCCTGTAACGAGAATAAATTCCATTAGGATGATCTTTGCCATAGCCGCATTGCGGAATTTGGAAGTTCATCAAATGGATGTAAAAACAGCTTTCTTAAATGGTGAGTTAGATGAGGAAATCTACATGGACCAACCCGAAGGGTTTGTGGTTCCAGGCCAAGAAAAGAAAGTATGTAAATTAGTTAAATCGCTCTATGGTTTGAAACAAGCGCCTAAGCAATGGCACGAGAAGTTCGACCACTCGATGTTAATTAATGGATTTAAAATAAATGAAAGTGACAAATGTATCTACGTTAAGGAAACGGTAGATGGCTACGTCATTCTTTGTTTATATGTGGATGATATACTCATCGTTGGTAGCAATGATCGAATGATCAAATCTACTAAAAACATGTTAAATGCAAAATTTGACATGAAAGATATGGGTTTGGCTGATTTAATCCTCGGGATTAAAATCATCAAAAGACCTGATGGTCTTGTGTTAAGCCAATCTCATTATGTTGATAAAATCCTTGAAAAGTTTAACAAAGATGATAATCAATTGGCTAAAACACCATTTGATACAAACTTTCAACTGACAAAAAACCACGGACAGTGTATTTCTCAAGTAGAATATGCTCGAGTTATTGGTAGTTTGATGTATCTTATGAGTTGTACAAGGCCGGATATTGCCTTTGCGGTTAGTAAACTTAGTAGGTATACTAGCAATCCCGGTGAAATGCACTGGAAGGCAATAGTGAGAGTCATGAGATACTTGAGGTATACTCGTGATCTAGGACTGCACTATGTAAGATATCCTGCTGTACTCGAAGGGTATAGCGACGCAAGTTGGATATCTGACATTAAGGATTCTAAATCCACGAGTGGTTATGTGTTCACACTAGCCGGTGCAGCCGTTGCGTGTAAATCTTCCAAGCAAACAGTAATAGCTAGATCCACAATGGAATCTGAAATGATTGCCTTGGACAAATGCTGTGAAGAGGCTGAATGGCTACGCCATTTTTTGGAAGACATTCCAAGTTGGGAAAGACCAGTACCTCCAATTTGTGTGCATTGTGATAGTCAAGCAACAATTGGGAGAGTAAAGAGTCATATGTATAATGGTAAGTCTAGACATATGCGTCGTAGACATAACACCATTAAACAACTTCTCGCAACTGGTGTTGTCTCGATTGACTTCGTGAGGTCAATAGACAATATAGCAGATCCGCTAACCAAAGGGTTAAGCAAAGAAGTTGTCGAGAGGTTGGCACGAGGAATGGGTCTAAAGCCCTTGAGCTAAAACTTCCATAGTGGATACCCAACCTAGCTGGCACCTAGGTTCAATGGGACAACTAAATTATGGAATAGCATGTCACTGTGGGGGGTCCCGGACTCCCTACCACTCCTCGTTAAAACAGTGAGTTCCGATAGAGGCTAGCACCTTAGTGCTTTAATGATTCGGTTGTTGAATTGATTTGTGCTAAGTGCGCAAAGTCAATTAACATGTGTTGAGTTGCGGGAAACTCGAGAAAGAATCACCTATGTGAGAGAGAAGTGTGGGTCGCTTCAAAGGAGAATTAAATTGGGCTTAATTCTTTAGAAACTCTTGCAGAACCAGGCAGGTGTCCCACGACCAAAATGGGCACACTCATGAGAACAGGACGTGGTTGGATGGTTCCTGTGTGAGATTTGTCAATGTCTACACAAACGGTAGTCGGTTCAAAGACATCGCGTTCTACCGTACAGCTAGTAGAGTATATAGATCTCACGAGGCAAGGTTCAAAGGGTTACACCTACCTTTGCTATGCAGGAGTCAACCGTTGAACGCAGTTGTTTCCGATTTCAAAATTCCCTTGAAAATCAATTTTCATTCATGTGGGGGATTGTTGGTAAAATAGAACTAAAATGGCATTTTAAGTGGCCATTTTGTGGTATAAATATATGTAGGGTCCACATCCGATTTGGGTCGGGTCAAAGTGGATTCGGATTCTTCGTAGTGAGACGAAGAGATCGATATATTATACGCTCAAAATGGATAATGGGTGAATGAGAAATTGGCTCTCAAAGTAGACCCATTTGAGATGGAATTTTAAGTGAGGAAAAGCTTATTAGCTTGTCCCACATTGGTTAGGAATGAAGATTTGCCCCACTATAAATACAAGAGTCTTTTTAAGGCTAATTAACTTGTATAGCATAGATGCTCTCTCTCGCGCGCAGGGGGGGTGCAAATCAAATCCCAAAATGAGTTCGAAAAGGCTTGAACTTGTGTGCGCCGGCACCTGCGGGCACGAATGTCGTCCGGAAAAGTGGCAGGCCTTGCGGGCTACATTATGCTAAAATTCCGAAACCGAGCTGACCTCGAGAGGTAGTTCGATGTCTCGAACTTCAACGGAGTCGACCTCTCGAAGGTCGTTCGCGTGCGAGTGCGATGTCGCGCGGACCAGTGCGAAGTCTCACTGCCAGCATGATGTCTCGAAGCATGCACTTCTCGACGTCTCGCGGCACGGCGATGTCTCGATGGTTCACGGACTGGACCATGTCTCGTACTGCGACTCCGGTAACCTCTCGAACGCGACGTTCCACCTACTATATATTCGTTGTGAGCAGCAAGTTTGAAAAAACACGAAGACACCAAGAACACACGGCAAACACTGTTTTCTTCCTCAAAACTCTACTCACATTTCCTTCTAGCCACCTGCGTTGAACCCACGTTCCTAGTTCGCCGGATCCAAGTTCGTGTGCTCGAACGATTGGATCGCAGTACGTTTTATCCTGGGAAACCTAGACCGCAACGCTCCAGCACCACGGGAGGCGGTAAATAAGGTTTTAAGGAGAGTGGCAACACGACTCGTGCTTCCAACTACCCGAGTTCGTCCGGATTTCATCCTCAATCGTAGTTTAGGTTTTCAACCTTTTGTAGGTTGTTTTAATTTCCTGTAATATTATCCTTCGTGGATAATTTTCAGTTGTATTTCCATTATTTTCTTGTATTTTCGAGATCACCCTTACAACAGTGATAAGAGTTTCACGGAGTTATTGAAACTTTTAAAGGACATGCTTCCCGATGATAACGAACTTCCTTGTTCAACTTATGAGGCAAATAAAATGTTATGTCCGTTGAGTATGGACATTGAAAGGATCCATGCATGTCTAAACGATTGTATTTTGTATTGAAAACAATACAAAGACTTGCATGTGTGTCCGAAGTGCGGAGCATCGCGTTATAAACAGAAAGCATACGATGATGCATGTGAGAAGAAGAAAGGTGCTCCTGCGAAGGTGTTGTGATATCTACCGGTGATTCCAAGGTTCAAGCGTTTGTTTGCAAATCCAAATGATGCAAACAATTTGCAATGACATGCTGTTGGTAGAAAAGAAGATGGAAAGTTGAGACATCCCGCCGATTCTCCTCAATGGAAGAACATTAATATGAAGTTTCCTGAATTCGGTTCCAAAAACCGAAATCTTAAGCTTGGACTATGCACATATGGAATGAATCCTCATGGTAACATGAGCATTCGCCATAGCACTTGGCCGGTTCTTTTAACAGTTTACAATCTTCCTCCTTGGTTATGCATGAAGCGTAAATACATCATGTTATCTTTGTTAATATCTGGGCCTAAACAACCAGGAAACGACATAGATGTGTACTTGACACCGCTTATTGAAGATTTAAAGATACTGTGGAATGAAGGTGTGGCGGTGTTTGATGCTCATAGCCAAACCAACTTCACCTTGCGAGCCATGCTGTTCTGCACAATCAATGACTTCCCATCATATGGTAACTTGTCAAGATACACTACTAAAGGGGCTAAGGCATGCCGTATTTGTGAAGATGAAATAGATGATCTTTGGCTAAACAATAGTAAGAAAAATGTGTTCATGAGTCATCGAACCTTTCTACCCATTGACCATCCTTATAGAAAGAAGAAAAAAGTTTTCAATGGAAAATCTGAGACTAGAGTGGCTCGCTCACCATTATTAGGGATGTCGTTTATGAAAGAGTCAAAAACATTGATATTGTGTTTGGAAAAACTTCAAAAACAAGTCAGAAGGGTATTTGGAAAAAGAGGTCTATATTCGATCTGGGATTTACCATATTGGGAGCACTTATCTGTTAGACATTGTCTTGATATAATGCATGTAGAGAAAAATATTTGTGATAGCATTATCGAGACATTGTTGAATATTCAAGATAAGACGAAAGATGGTATAAAAGCTAGAAAAGATATGGTTGAAATGGGGATAAGGGATCAGTTAGCACAACAACACTCGGGAAAGAAGGCATACTTACCTCCAGCTTGTTATACTTTGTCTAAAAAGGAGAAAACTAGTTTTTGTAGCTGTCTGAATGGTATTAAGGTTCCTTCCGGCTATTCATCTAATATTAAAAAACGTGTTTCAATGAAGGACCTTAAATTGGTTGGTATGAAATCTCATGATTGCAATGTGTTAATGCAACATATGTTACCTGTTGCTATTAGAGGCATATTACCAAACCATGTTTGACAAACAATTACCAAGCTTTGTTACTTTTTCAATGCCATTAGTAGTAAAGTTGTTGATCCAGATGTGTTAGATTCGTTGCAAGCTGATGTGATAGTAACTTTATGCCAATTTGAAATGTATTTCCCCCTATCATTTTTTGATGTTATGGTGCATTTAACAGTTCACTTGGTGTGGGAAATTAAAATGTGTGGTCCTATATTTTTAAGGTATATGTATCCATTTGAGAGATACATGGGAATTTTGAAAGGATATGTGAGAAATCGATACCGGCCAGAAGGGAGTATAATTGAAGCTTATGGCGCTGAAGAAGTTATTGATTTTTGTACTGATTATTTGTCTAATGTTGAGTCGATTGGTGTTTCAAAATCACGTCATGAAGGAAGACTCACAGGAAAAGGTACCATTGGGTATAAAGCTATTCTACCAAATGCAAAAATGCGAAATCAGGCTCATCATCTCGTACTAGAGCACCTTTCTGAGGTTCATCCATACTTGGATCAACACATGTCTATTCTGAGGAAACAAAATCCTTCTAAGGGTGAAAGATGGATAACAAATGAACACAATAACACTTTTATCAGCTGGTTCAAAGATACAGTGTTCCAAGATTTATCTCAAGTGTCCGATAATAGCAGTGAAACCATTCGATGGTTAGCATGGGTCCCTGTGTTCTTGTGGACTCTTATGAAGGATATGATATTAATGGGTATACGTTTTACACAAAATCTCGAGATGAAAAAAGTGTGGTGCAAAACAGTGGAGTGACATTAGTAGCACTATCAAGAGACTATTCTAGTGCTAAAGATACTAACCCGGTAGATGCTGCTTTGTCATACTATGGAGTCATTGAAGAAATTTGGGAACTTGATTATAAGGTGTTTAAGATTCCTCTATTTCGATGTTCTTAGGTTGAATATAGACGGGGTGTCCGAGTAGATGATATGAGTTTTACCTTAGTTGATCTTGGTCGACTGGGATATCATGATGAACCGTTTATACTTGCATCTCAAGCTAAACAAGTCTTCTATGTTTCTGATCCAATTGATAGTAAGTGGCCAATTGTCTTGCAAGGGAAAAGAAGTATTGCTGGTGTTGGTGATGTTGATGATAAAGACGAATATGACCACTTTGATGAAATCCCACCATTTTCTATTGGTATTCAATCAGTGGCTTTACGTGAAGATAACGATGATACCAGTTACATGCGTACTGATCATGGAGAAGGATTGTGGGTTGACCATCCTATAGTATAATTTCTAAAATGTATGCTAATCTTATTTGTTTTATATATATAGATGTTTTTATAACAATATAATTTCTAATAATTTTGTTATCTTATGAATGTGCAGGTATATAAATATCCATGGCCGACCCTACAGAGCCGACACAGCCCAAAAAGCCTGTTAGAACAAGAGGACCTACAGTTCGTGCGAAAATGATGAGAAAGAAAAAGCCAGTTGATGGGCTTTATGAGATTAAGTTTGATGTGTCCGGTAGGCCTATTGGCGCAAATGCAAAGCATTTCTCAAACTACCTGGGCAGTTTGGTTCGTCATCATGTGGATACTAATATCACAGATTGGCCTCACGTCCCCTAGAAAGTTAAAGAACAAATTTGGCATGCTCTTAAGGTAATAAGCATTAACTTTATTTAATTGATATATCGATGATTACTTATATATATATATATATATATATATATATATATATATATATATATGAAAAATCTAATTGCTTCCTTCTTTGTTGTCTCTAAATTCACAGAAAGATTTTAATATCCCAGATGGTGAAGAGCTAAAGAAAAATATTCTGAGGATTGCGGGGTTGCGTTGGAAAGATTTCAAGACAAGGTTGGTGCAAGACTTCATCAACAAAAAGCATCATAAGTATGACTCTCCCACTGGGTTATATGCTTTCTTGGATGAAGAAAAATGGAACATATTTCTAGAAAATCATCAAACTGAAGAGTTCCAGGTAAACATAATATTCATGTTTTATTAGTTTTAATTCTTTATTACTATTAACATGCTATTATTTAAAACCAAATTATATTTTAGGCCATAAGTCAGAAGTATAGGGAGTTGCAAGCTCGAAATGAGCATCCCCACTACTTAGGGTCCAGAGGTTATATTGGAAAGCAGTTTGAGTGGATGCTGTCTGACCCATTGTCTTCACAATCTTCTTGCGCTTCTATTACATCGAAAATATGAGCAAATGATTGTAGCTTGGATTGGGTTCAAGCGAGGTCTACAAAATCCGAAGATGGAAGTTATTACATTCCCAACGAAAAAACAATGGAAGTGTTTGGTAAAATTGAAAGTAATACAAATACTTTAAATATAAATAAATATATATATATATATATATATATATATATATATATATATATATATATATATATATATTATTAATGAGAATGTTAACAATCTTCTTGTGTTGCAATAGATCGAGAAGGGTGAAGAGATGTCTCAAGGATCATTCAAACCATCCCGTCAAAATGATATATTATCAGCAGCTCTAGGCACCAATGAGCACGGTGGCTATGTGAGAGGTGTTGGAGTGCATAGCAAGATTCGGGATGTGTTTGGTATGCCTAGCCGTGGGAAATCATCTGGGGGTGTTTCAGCGGTTGATCTTGAGGCTATGGAGAAAAATTGGTATGATAAATTGGCTGACAAAATAAGAAGAGAAACAATGGAAGAAATGGAGCAAAAGTTTAAGGATATGCAATATCAGCTACTTCAATCTTTTATGAAGAATGCACAAGCTAGTCCAAGGGTAGGCACACCGCTTTGTAGTAGTTGTCAGTCTGTTGATCCAGTGAACGAGTTTCAGGTAATATTGAATATCTTGTTCAATTTCATATCTTCTAATTGTTGTTAAGCTTTTAAATTTTCTTGGCACGTAGGAAATTCCAAAAGCTCAAAATATGAGGAATTTTTCAAAGTGATGATCAATATGCCATAGAGTTACAACCCACGATTGTGTCTGAAGATGTGTTGGAGCACTTGGGAGATGAATCCAAGAAGATGGTTTCATATCTACGACACTTGCCAGCCAATTTGGACTATGTTGAGATGGAGGTAGAGGAGGTGTTCGACATATTCCATCATTCAAATAAGTCTGGTGTCGTGATGTTTGACGACATTAAAGACTTGCTGACAATGCAATGGCTCGATGTATCCATAATACAAGCCTTTATAGTGTAAGTATTTTTTTTTCTTTTGTCTTTCGTCTTTTATCTTTTATCATTTGATTTACTAATTATTTACATTTTAGATGTCTTTATCGGCTATTCAAGAAAATTAGAGTGTCATTAATTGGATTTGTATGCCCAAGGAAGATTTCACAAGATAGTCTCAAAAATAATTACAACGCGGTCGTTGCATGCGATTAAGAAAGAGAAGGACCGTAGATTTATTTTGGCTCCATACCATCAGGAGTAAGAAAACTAAATTTATATTGTTTGTTATTTATATAAATTAATTGACTTATTTGTGAATTGCGTTAACATTTTTTTTTTAAATAATGTAGAAGTCATTGGTTGCTTTTGGTCATTTGCTTGAAATCATATGTGGTCTATGTATTAGACCCACTGCCATGTAACTACGATCTACAGATTAAGGCCCCATTGAGTGTGTAAGTAACTCCTAATAAAAAAATAAAAATAAACCTGCGTCCAGAACTGCCCAGTTCCGGAAGCAGATAGTCGATGGCAGCTGCGTCTACAGCATATTCGTCCGGAGTACTCCGGGCGCAGATAGTCCATAACTCCGGACGCAGATGCCTGTTTCTGGACTAGTGTCAACTTCTATTAGGGATACTTCAATTGATTCGCACCCATAGCACCATCCTTGCACAAATCTTGCATTGAACTTCACACACATTGAGTTCGTCCAATTTCTGGAAATTCTTTTTTTTTTTTTACCTGAAATACATGTTAGTACATAGGACTTGCGTTTCTTGTATGTATTACGACACATGAAAAATGCAAGTGGCACTTTATTCTTGATACCTCCTTGACCCTTGAACAATACTTTGGCTACATTTGTTGCTATATTTGTAACAGTAGATGGGCAGCATACATTAGTGTTGCTTAGCTTGATACCGCTCATCATTCTTATTTTCCTTAGACTCAAACCCCTCTTGTCCTGTCCTATAGAATGTAGACTAAAGTTGTTGAGGGTGACATGCAATCCCGACCGCCTGAGCCAGAAGCCTGTGGTGTGCATGCTAGCATGAGGCTGAGAATTGAATTCCCCTGAATGTGAAGTACGTACAAAATGAGTTGTTGGTTGCTAAGTATAATTTGGAACCATACATTATGGAGGCATCTTATGCAGGAATCCGAGGAATGAAGAAGTCAACCAGAGATGACAAAGAAGTGGACATGGCTTCGTTTGTTGGATTTTAGGTGAACTTTTTTTTAAAAGAAATTTGACAAATTGAAGTGGACTTGCATTTTGTGCGAGAAACTTCCAAACGAGGTTTCCCTTCTTTTGTCTAAATTTTAAAAATTACCTGTCCATTCGTGTTGAAATTTACTCATTTTAGTAAAAATTCCAAACTCACCCTAACAAATGCACACTCGACAACTTCAATTTTGATGATAAAGGAATGAATCCTCGATCAGGATGGTGGTCCGAGTTGGTAATGACACGATGTGTAATCAGGCTATACAATCTAAGATCACCACCATTTGTGGTTTTTTTTTTTTAGGACTTTTTAGTGGGGCCAAGCATGAGGCCAGGTGAAGGAAAGATAGTATAGTAGTGGAAAATGTAAGGAGCTCATAGAAGTAATGGTTTTTTCGTGGGACCCAAAAATAAACAGTAAAAACAACTCATTTTGGTGCGCGTTGTGTGCACCACATGTGCCCAGTCAGCGTATAAACCTATTCTTTTTTACACTCAGTTACTTATTCTTTTTTTTTTTTCCTTCTGTTTCTCCTTGAATTCCAACACGGCCTGAAAAAACCTGGAAAAAACCAAACAAATGAAATTACTCTAAAATATTATTGTAACCACGTCCCGTCATTATCATCATCATCCAGTCCATTCACAACATTTTCTTTACTTTTTTCCCATTCTATCAACTATATATTGCATGTGCCTAATGCTCTAGTTTGTGCCCCTTTTCCCCTACCTCTTTCATCAATTTTGTGCAAGTCTACTTTGGTGTACGTATAAAGTTGGTTGGCGACTGCTGCTAAAATTTTCCAAACTGACGGAGAACTCTATCCAAAAAATGTCACTCTACCACTCGTACATAATCAGAGGAGACTTCGCCATCCAAACGTGCTATCCTGATTTGCAATAATCTGGTAACTCATTGAAATGAAATTGAAAAACTAGCAAATACATTAAGTGATATGTCAGTTTCAATACATTGTGTATAAGAATTTAGGTATCTTTGTACATACATAAGTGTCTTCTTGCATATTGTCAAGTTGATCTCTATATGATGCTTTTAAGACACGACTAGCAATATGGTCAAATCTTTTAGAAGCACACCTCCTAGAAATAGCGTAATCAGTATGTAGTGGTTAGTTTGGCTTAGCTATTGGTGCAATGGGTTTGCCTTAAAGGTGATGTTAAAAATTAAATGTGATCATATTAGTGACTAATAATTTCACCTATCACTCTATCAGAAATTAGAAATTAAACATGAAATATGAAAGAAATAAGGGAATAAATAATATTAAACTAAAAAGAATACTTGTATTGATGACATTGAAAATTACAAATGCATGGTAGCCACTATGAGTACCAACTACCATTTCTACTTTCTTATATCACTAATACAAAATACTTTTAATTTCTAGTTTAGTACGGAGTATTATTTACTTCTTTATTGTTTTTTTTTTTTAAATTTTACGTTCATTCCTTTTTAATGGCGGGTACCTATTAGACGATATTTAATTTTTAACACATGATCTTGGTTTAGTATAATTTTTAAATGAATTAATAAATATATATACCTGATAACTCTAGGTCGATCTATTAGGTCATGAGGAAAGCCGTGTATGTTTGGAGAGAGTAAGGCGATACGCTCCCAAATCCAGAATTGAAGAAGAATATGGAATGGCCAATTTGACAATACTCGTATTGTAATCTCGATTTTTAATTAAGTATACTTTTTTTGTCTTTAATTATCTGCATTGTGGCGATTTTAATCAGATTACTAAGAATATTTTACAGAAAATATTATATTACAGAAATTCATAACGGTAACATAGTAATTTAACAAATATTCTCTATTTTGTCTCTGCATTATGGAGGCACCTGAGAAGTGGTTCAATGTTTTGTGTTTTTTTATAGTTGTTTTTACTCATGCAAATCCAAAATTTTGTGTGGTCTACTGAATGGGAAAAGGAACGAAAGCAATTGCGCCACTCTCACGTGTGGGAAAATCTGCCCCCAACTGGGTGCGTGCAGTTCACGCGTCAGCTGCGTGCATAAAGAAAATATTTTTTGTCACGCGAAAGCAATTCCTCTTCTATCTCCCCTCATCTCTTCTACCTGGAACTTTATTCTTGATACCTCCCTGACCCTTGACCAGTGCTTTGGCTACTTGGTTATTGTTGCTGCATTTGTGAGAGTAGATCGATTAGCTTGCATCAAATAGTAGTGTTAGTTTCTTTGCTTGATATCGCTCATTCTTATTTTCTTCAAATTCAAAACCCCTCGTCCTTCCCCATATATAGAATGTAGAGTGAAGTTGTTGAGGGTGATATGAAATCCGGGCCTGATTTAGAAGCTTGTGGTGTGCGTGCTAACATGAGGTTGGGAATTCACCTAAATGAGAAATGGAAGTTGTACTTGTGTTTGTTGTACTTTAAGTTTAAAAAAGAAAAAAAATTTTGAAAATTTTACAAACTCAAGTTACAACAGTGTTTTTTACCATTGGCTCAACCTTTCAGAAAAAGTCCAAACTGATGAAAAACTCTGTCTAAAAAGTGTCACGGACTCTACCACCTCGTAAATAATCAGGAGACTTCGTCATCTAGACGTGCTATCCTAATTTTTAATAATCTGGTAACACATCCAACTCGTTTTCATATAGCCTCCATTTAAACTGCACTCGAAAATGCAATTGAAAAAGCAATGTACACATACATTAAGGGTGTGTTTGGTATGTTAAAGGTTTGAAAACCCTCAAATTATCTGCTACAAAATGTAAGCAGAATCTCATTTTCCATCCTTTATAAAATCGAATCCTCAAATTTTCATGCTATTTGAACACCTTACTTTTCGTGAATGAAGCATATTAGTTACAAGCTAATTGCCAAACACCTCTTATAACTGAATTATTTTTTTTGTTGTACCTAAGGTTAGTTGGTTTTGCCACTGATAGTATTAGTTGGCTGTATAAATGTAGTTGAAAAAAAATTATTTGTTTAATATTAACTTATTCATATAAAATAACTTTTAAGGGAATGTGTGTATTGTGTTATTGTGTATTCTAAATATATTACGAGGTATAAACTTTTAATCCTTGATAAATGATTCTAAAATTAAAGTCTATCAATTGTACTTTTCTTAGAAGATAAGAGCAACCATAACAATGGTTCTTTTCTGATTTTTGCAGAGAAAAAAACTTAGGGTAGATTTTTATAAATGGGGGTGGGCTTAATTTTATAGAGGATTTTACTCCTGCAAATCTAAAATATTTGTGGGGTCCACTAAATGAGGAAAGGAGATAAAGCAGATGTGCTACTCTCGCGTGTGGGAAACGCGGCACCCAACTAGATGCGTGCACTGTACGCTCCAGCTGGGTGCATAAAGAAATTTTTTTTAAACATTTTTTGTTAGAATTTGTTTTTTGTCCTCATTTTTCCTCTTCTCTCTTCCCTCCTCTCTCATGCATGGACCGGAAAAAATACTAACAAAAAAAAACACACTAATGAGGTTGCTCTGAGTGTGTTGTTTTTATTTATTTAACAATTATTGAATTATTTTAAATTTTAATATTTAAAATATCAAATAATTTTATTGTAAAAATTATAATAATAATAATAATTATTATTATTGTTATTATTATTATTATTATTACTATTATTATTATTATTATTATTATTATTATTATTATTATTATTATTATTATAGGTCCACAACCCATTAGATAGCAATCATAATTATTGTATGGATCGTGATCCACACAGCTATGTGGACCACAGTCCAAAAAGACATAAAGTATAATTATTCTAACTCATACATATATATTATTGTAACAGATAAAGTACATTATTTTAACTCATAAACTATATTATCTTACCCAGAAATGTAATTATTCTAAAACATAAAATACATTATACATTAGTCTAACTCATAACATACATTATCTTATCCCATAAGTTTCATTAATCAAACATAAAGCACATTATTCTAACACATAAAGTATATTATTGGAACTCATAAAATACATTATCTTACGTTCTTACCTCAAAATGTTCATTGTTCTAACAAATGTGTCGAATAAAGAAATTGTTTTTTTAACATTGACGGTAAATATGGTTACCAATGTATTATTAGATAAGTGAGTAACAGTAGCTGCGTACAATAGTAAGTGAATAAAGTAATGTTGGTGTGTCAAACAAAGTGTCCCCTGCTCTACAACAGGGCTCTTCTTATACTTGAGGTACAACGACTCTTTGTGACTTGTAACTGTTGTAGAATTAACTAGAATCCAAGCAACTAATGATTGAATGAGGAAATTAAAAGAAATAAATTGGCTAATGAATTAACTGAATGATAAAGGAATGGGCTGGGTTAGATTAGGGGAATTGTAATCTTGATGTTCTAACAATGTCAGAACTAGGGAAAGTAGGATTAACCTACGGATTTTTGGGAAATGCACACAAGAATTCAATTCAGCTACTTTCGTAATCAATAAACAGAATTAGGCTAAGATTGCCCCACTTTCGTGATGCATCAATCATAACCTTAAGCACCTAAGCATGGTAAGCTCCCAAATTACCACTATTCTCATAGTAGGAAGAATTATGTTGAAATTGGTAATGCTCGAGGTCTCCATCCAACTTTCGTTGTGATGAATATCTCTCCTAAACTAGCAATTAATTGTGGTCATCAATCAATAACAAGTAGAAGACAATCCCGAATTCAACATAAACCCTAGGTAAATAGTTCAATCCCCTTATGCAATAATCACAACATGAACATCAAGATTAACAATAAATCTCTAATCAAAACCCATTAGCGAACTACTCACGCATGATTGAAATAAACAAAACAAAGCAAGAATTGATTATTGAAATCATAACAGCGAAGCTAAAGAATAAAAGAGAGAACTTTACTAACAATCTTTGAGAGTAATTCCAATCCAATCAATGATTCCAAGCTCGTAAACCAATTCAAGAATATAAATCTGCGCTATTCTATGCTATGGAAAACTCTAAAGAAAAGGAAAATTGTACTGAACTAAACTAGGGCTCAGAATGACCCAAAATGCAGCAAAATGCGAATTAAATGGTACCCCTTACAAGCTAGGCTGCACAAGTACCACCAAACAAACCACAAACGAGCAGAAAGAAAAGTGGTGACAGCCACAACACAAGGAGAGCACATTACCTTTAGCTGCAAATTGAGTCCTGCAAATTGAATACTTCATCCACATTTCATCAGAAATAGTACCCCCCCCCCACACTTAAACTGGACATCGTCCCTGATGGACAACCAAGGCCCCACAAACGAAAACAAATAAAGAGATATCGAACTAGAAAGCAGGAAAACAAACAGGAAACTAGAAAAAAATTATTTTTTTACTCTTTTTTTTTTTTTAATTTCGTTCGGTCCGCTATCACGGCTTAGATCACGACCGGGATACAGGCAGTGACCCAGAGGCCTCAAACGTCTTCTCAGCACTGGAAATTTGTTCGAACCATCACGGCCTGGGTCACGACCGGGATGTGGCCCGTGAGCCAGAGCCCTCTTTTGCCTGTTCGGTACTTGAATTTTTGGACTCCCCTCACGGCCTGGATCACGACCGGGATGCGGCCCGTGACCTAGAGCTCTCTTTTAGCCTGTGCGTACTGGAATTCCTGGGCGGATGTCACGGCCGGGATCGGGCCCGTGACCCAGAGCTCTGCTTTGCTCTGTTCTACTGAAAAACGACGCCATGACATCACGGCCAGGGTCACGGCCGTGAGCCTGGCTCCTCTTTGCGCACTCCTGTTCTTTTCACGCCCAAGTTCGATTCCACCTGCAAGTTAGTCCTAAATATGTCCTAAAACACTTTTATACTATTCTATGGCCTAACCTCTTCAATTCTAACTATTCCCACTCTCTCAAAGGTATAAGAATGCAAACCTCACACCAAAAACAACCCTAGGAACACCCTGTGAACAGAGAAAAACTCCTAACTCTACTTCGAACTAAAATAAAAAGAAAAATGCAGTAAAATAAAATGCGAAAAGTAAGGGATAACATGGGGTGCCTCCCATGAAGCGCTAAGTTTACTGTCGTCAGCTCGACTCAACCTCATGGATATCAGGTGGGATTGTGGACCACGCGATCCAGTGGCCTTTTGAACTTAGACAGCTCCCTCATCAATCTTTTGTAGAAACCATCAGGACCAAAGAACTTTTTCTTTCGTTTCAGCTCACTTGACTTCTGTAACGCCCCGTAAATTCCTTTTCAAGCCTTTCATTCGTTAATTAATTCCTTGGGCAAGCTAATTGATTTTTCGGGCAATTCAATTAATTCCAATTGGGCTAATCCTTCCTATTAAACATATATATATATATATATATATATATATATATATATTACACTCCTTGAGATTAATTTGATTATTCTAATCCAGAGCCCAATTAATTGTATTTATTGTTGTAAGGGATTTTATTCAATTTGGACCCTTGCAATATTTGTATTTAATATTCTTACAAGCCCATATTCTTGATCATATAATATATATAAACATATATTGATCCTAAGACATCCTTGTGGGCTAATTCTTGTAATTAAATTGTAAGGGGTGAATTTAATAAGCCCAACTCACTAGTCTTGATTATATTAATTTTCCTACACCCATTATTCTATAAGATTACTTAAGCCCACATCATTTAAATGTCTTACACCCTAAATATTGTATGTATTCTTGGTATATAATGTGAAGATTAAAATACCCTAAGACTTTCACTCTTTCTTCCTCCTACACACACTCCTTGCGCCATTTCCTCTCCATATTTCCCTAAAATTTATCTTAATCTTCCCTACAAGATTTCAAGCCAAGATTGCTCTTTTAAGCTTTGTTGGGAGTGGGTAAGTGCATCTAACCTAGGATTCATCTTGCATTTTGTGTTTTAGATAGCCTTTTTGCATAATCTTATAAGTGTTTCTTTTGGATTTTATGGATTATGTTGAGGATTCTTATTCCGGTTTTATGATATGACAGTTTAGTTGTTCTTGTGTTTAGCCTGTGCATCTAGGCTGTGATATACCTAGATGTGGCATGACGCCCTTAAGTTTTAAATTCGCTTCCGCTATGTTTGGTTTGTTGGTTGAGATTGGCAGCTTTTATGTTAAGTTTTTAGCTATCTCAGCCCGTGTGAGGTTGGGGTGTCACAGTTGGTATCAGAGCCTGTGTTGAGGTCTGAGTAGAGATCCTAGGGTTGTAATCTGAGACTCTAGGACTTGATCAGTAGAAGTTAAGACGTTTAAGAGTCCTAAGATGTGTGAATTTTAGGCCGCGCGGTGAGGACTCGTTTACTTGCTTTGTTTATGTTGCTTATGCTTTGCAGGTTGTTGTTGTTGTTGTTGTTGCGGTGAGCTTGTTCTCACTTGCTTTCTTGCGTGTTTGGTTTAGACCGACCGCAGTGTTCTCTTCGCCTTCTGTTAGTTTCCTCCCTCTGCTAGCGACCATGCCGCCACGACGACGCGAGGATTTCCCGGAGGTGCCCTTTGCAGAGCAGCTGGTGCAGAACCTCCAGCAGTTGACCCAGATCACGCAGCTTCTCGGGGACGCGATGGTTCATAATAACCAGCGCGGGCAGCCAGATTTGGTCCGAAGGGTGGCAGGGCAGCACCCGCCCTTCTTCGCGCCTTTGACAAGATCCTCGAGGTAGTCGAGTGCCCACCAGGTCGCCAGGTCGAGATGGCGAGTTTTTATCTAAAGGAAGAGGCCGACTTGTGGTGGGTCCACGGCGGCCCGGCGATGAGGCAGGAGGCCGGCTTTGGCTGGGAGGGGTTCAAGGACCGGATGCGAGCCCGTTTCTACCCAGCGCATGTCAAGGCAGCGATGCAGGAGGAGTTCTTGCATCTCACACAGGGGTCGAGGACGGTGCAGGAGTATCACCGGCGTTTCTTGGAGTTGGCTCGCTTCGCGCCGACGCTAGCCCCGACAGAGGAGACTCGGATCGAGCGGTTCATAGCCGGGTTGAACTTGGACACCCGTATGGCCCTGGTCGTGTTCAAGTTCCAGACGTTGAGCGAGGCCTACAGCAGCGCAGCTGACCACTACCGCGTGCTGTCTATCCGTCAGGGGATCCAGGACCGCTCCAAGCGGCCAGCCGAGGGTGGAGCTTCAGACTCCAAGAGGTTCAGGCACGGGGGTTCTGGGACGCGAGCCGGTTTCCAGCGAGGAGGTGCTAGCCACAGCCGTGGAGCTCGCCCTAGCTCCGGGCAGAGTTCAGGGGGCGATGGAGCGCGCACCCGACGCTACGACTGCAGACGCTGTGGGAGGGATCACCCCGGTCGCGACTGCGAGGGGAGGTTGGTGGAGTGCTTCAACTGCGGGCTGCGAGGACATCGGGCCTTCGAGTGCACGGCGAAGAAAGGAGGACCACCCCAGCCGAGATCGAGCGCAGCACAGGGAGCCCCGACAGCGACCCGACCTTCTCGAGAGGCCGAGGGTGGAGGCAGCCGGCCGAGTGGAGGCCGAGGACAGCACCAGCCGGCGGGACCGCAGCAAAGAAGGATTTTCGTGATGGGCCGCACGCAAGCTAAAGCCAATGGGCTTGAAGAAGGTAACCCTCAAGCTTAATCTTTCAATAAGTGGTTTAAGTGCTTTCCGAGCCTTTCGTTATATGTTTGTAGTTAGTTGAACCCTTAAGTGAACCTTAGGCGACCCCTC
>CP025649.1:6388111-6473931 GCA_003576665.1 Ipomoea trifida | reverse complement strand
GAGTAGTTACATCGTGAGCGCGCTAGAGCTTTCCTATGAGGATGTTTAGCCTTAGTTGGTTCTGTTTAGACTTTGATTTGTTGGCCTGTGAGCCGTGAGACATTATGACTCTGTTTAGTATGTTGAGTGTTTCTTTTGGATTTTATGGATTATGTTGAGGATTCTTATTCCGGTTTTATGATATGACAGTTTAGTTGTTCTTGTGTTTAACCTGTGCATCTAGGCTGTGATATACCTAGATGTGGCATGACGCCCTTAAGTTTTAAATTCGCTTCCGCTATGTTTGGTTTGTTGGTTGAGATTGGCAGCTTTTATGTTAAGTTTTTAGCTATCTCAGCCCGTGTGAGGTTGGGGTGTCACAACTTCTCAGGGGATTCAGGATCAATAGGGGAAACATGCAAATCCCCTAACTCAATCTTTCTACTTTCAACAGTGCACTCACCCAGCCCTTCTATCAAGTAACACTCATCAATATACGAGGGCTGGTGCTTCGCCATTTTGAATATGTCAAACTCGATCTTGTTCTCAACCATCTCCATAATGAGTTTTCCTCTCCTCATATCAATAAGTGCACCAACAGTAGCTAGAAAAGGTCTACCAAGTATAATAGGAACCTTGGCATCCTCCTCTATATCTAGAACAACGAAATCTCCCAGTATAAAATACTGATCAATCATGACCGGGACATCCTCAAGAACTCCCACCGGACGCTTAATGGAGCGATCCGCCATCTGTAGGGTCATGGAGGTGGGTTTTGGTGTGCCCAGGTTGAGCCTCTTACATAAAGAATATTGCATAAGACTAACACTGGCACCCAGATCACACAGAGCACCCCCAACTACAACTCCACCAATCCGCTGAGGATTGGGGCTATGGCACGTAATTGTGTGAATTAAGAATACTAGGCACTAGAGTATGTGAATCAACTAGAATCCAAGCAACTAATAATTGAATGATGTAAAATTAAAGGAAAGCAATTAACTAAGGAGATACTGTATGATAAGGGAATGGGTCAGATTAGGGGAATTGTAATCTTGATGTTCTAACAATCTCAAAATTAGGGAAAGAATATTTAACCTCAGGATTTAGGGGCAATGCACATAAGAATTCAATTCAGCTACTTTCGTAATCAATAAATAGAATTAGGCTACAATTGCCCCACTGTCATGATGCATCAATCATAACCTTAAGCACCTAAGCATTGTAAGCCCCCAAAATTACCCTTATTCTCATAGTAGGAAAATTAGGGTGAAATTGGTAAGGCTCGAGTTCTCCATCCAACTTTCGTTGTAATGAATCCCTCTCCTAGACTAGCAATTTGGCCATCAATCAATAACAAGTAGAAAGAAATCCCCAAAACAACATAAACCCTGGTAAAAAATTCAATCCATTTACGCAATTATCATAAATTGAACATCAAGATTAACACCCTAATCCAAACCCATAAGCGAATTACTCACGCATGATTGAAGTAAACAAAGGAAAGCAATAATAAATAACCATAAACATTGCAAGAAATCTAAGAAGAAAGTAAATAAAGGAATAAGAGAACTTAACTGATAAAGAACAAATCCAACTTCAATCCAAGATTCCAAGCTTGAAATTAAATAATCTAATGTAAAACTAATCTAAACTATGCTGGGAAATATAAAGAGAATAAACTAAAACTAAATACGGTTTTGAACTCTGTAAGGGGACTCTTTCAATTGTAGAGAATAGGTAGAATATATAGGAGTAATGATGAAGCTATCGAGATATGTGCTGAGAGTATGCTTAATGTTGCGAAGCTAATAAGCAGTACAATGTCAGAAGTTGGTAAGAACTTGTCTAATGGCCTTCAATATGATCGTGATATGGTTATGTTTCAGAAGCTTGATCGTGTATTACAAGAGGCTGATGGTTTGACTTTAGATGAAATGGACCTTGTTTCGTTAAAGCTCACTGATCATCCTAATAAAGTGGTTTTTTTTTTCTCAGTCTTGATCCTAATCGAAGACTACAGTGGATCTGAAGATTTCTTGCTGGCCATTAATCGTTATTCGTATTTATATTTATGAACATTGCTACTATCATTGAATTGTTTTCAGCATTTTGTTTAAAAAAATTTATGTTATTCTTCTTATGAATATTAATAAATGTTCTTATAATATATATATTGATTAGCAGTTGATTATGAAAACTATTTGAATTTTAATTCATACATAAATTCCGTCATGAATTTAATTCATACATAAATTCCATCATGTATAAACATTCTTGAATAACTGATGATCTAAATCCAACATAGTTTTAAATCACATAAGCCAAAACTCAAAAGGATTCAATAACATAATTAAATCACATAATTCATACATATTCTCATTTTTTACCTCCAACTTTTACTTCAATCTCACATATCTTGGATGTAGACAATTTTTTTTGAACCACTAGATGAAAATGTGTTATCCATGCTTGCCACATCAGGAAATATAATTGATGAGTAGAATTTGAGAACCCCTATAGTAAAAATTGATCAATTTTGATTTCAATTTATAATCAACTTTCCAGTAGTATGTATATGAACTTTAATACTAGCATTACAACGTGAAGGTTTTTATGTATATATTTTTTACAACTTGCATTTGTAGTATGTCGTACGGCAAATGTAAGTCACACTTGTGTTTATCCCGTACAAGAATACATACCAAAAATGCAAGTTGTACTTGTGTTTGTTATATTTATGTTTAAAAACAAAATTTAGAAAATTTGACAAACTCAAGTGACACTAGAATTTTTTTATACCAAAAATTCAAGTCCCAAACAAGTTTTTATTTATTTTTTGTCAAAATTTTTAAAGTAGCTCATATGTGCTTATTCCTCATGAAATTTACCCATTTCAATCAAAAACTCCAACATACCAACAAATGCACACTCATCAACTTCAATTTTAATACTAAAGGCGTGAATTCTCGATCAATATAGTGGACTAAGTTGGTAATGACATGACGTGCAATTAGGTTATACAATCTATAGAGCACCACCATTTGTAGTTTTTTTGGAGTTTTTTGTGAGGGGTAGGAAAGAGTGTATATGAGAGAGAAATGTGATGAGCTCTTGCAAGTATTGGTTCCTTTGTGGTGCCCATTAAAAAAACTTAAAACAACTGATTCTAGAGTCCGGGGTTAATTTGCAATAATCTGGTAGATACTATAAATACCAGCTACCATTTCTAGTTTCTTATACACTAATACAAAATACTTTTTTTTAGTTTAATATTATTTACTTCTTTATTGTTTGTTCTAAATTTTATGTTCATGCCTTTATAATGTGTTGTACATACCTAATTACTAGATATTTAAATTTTAATACATGATCTTAGTTTAGTATAATTTGAAATAAATTAGTAAACATATATACCCGCTGACAACTCTAAATCCAAGATCAAATGAGAAGTGCAGACGCTCTAACAGACAACATGCGAATTAAGAGAATGCTCCAACAGACAACGTGAGAATCCAGGATCAAATGAGAAGTGCAGACAACGTGCGAATCCAGGATCAAATGAAAATTGAGTTAGGTTTCAATTTGACAAATATCAAGATCATTGTCTTCATAAAATGTCTCCCAACAGTCGCTAAAAAATATATCATCTCTCTCTGTACGTATGTGAACCCTCCATTGGTGACCTGACAGCCGCCTCAAAGTTGCAATCTCAACTAACCGCTTTCACAATTGCTTGACAAACATAAGTGGATGCAAGTAGGGATTTAATAAGTGAGCTGCCGGTAGAGGTAAAGGACAGAATTTTGGAGTGTTTGGCCATCCGAGACGCTACCAGAACTGCTCTGCTCTCAAGCCACTGGAATCATGTTTGGTTGCAGCATGAGCGGCTTGCATTCGATGAGGAATTCATGCAAAGTTTCCAACAGTCCAAAGATGATGAAGGTAGAACCCTCGTCAACATAATCAATAATTTCCTCTTTTCCCGTGCAGGGCCTGTTAGGAAATTTACTCTAGAGATAAACGCTGAATGTGATCCTTCTCTGTTGCCGCAGCAATCTGATATTGATAGGTGGTGTCTTTGTAACCACATATTATTGTGAACTGGAAATGCTTTGATACAAAATGTGAGATTACTTGAAGAATATATAGAAAGTTGTGAACTGGAAATATGCATGTGAAGTTTACCAACAGCTTACACCATCAAAGTGCTGAACTGTTGTTGCTTCTGTTTTCTGTCTAATGGTAAATAAATTGTTCTATATATTTGTGAATTTTGTTGCTTTTAGCACACACTACGATGCGAAACTTATCACTTCAACAGAGTTTTTTTTTTTAATTTTATTTAGAAATGTTTAATTTTATTTTTAAAAATTATTTAAAACATACTACGTCGGTTCTATGTAACTGACGAGGCTAGAAATTGAATTCACCTGAATGGGAAGTACATAAAGAATGAGTTGTAGGTTGCTAAAGTACTATGGAACCATACATTATGGAGGCGTTTGAGAAGTGGTTCAATGTTTGGGGGGGTTTTTTTTTAGTTGTTTTACCCCTGCAAAAATAAAAAAATTTGTGGGATCCACTAAATGGGGAAAGAAGAGAAAGCAACTGTGTCACTCTCGCGTGTGGGGCGGGAAAATCTGTGCCCAATTGGGTTTGTGCAGTTCACGGGCCAGCTGGGTGCATAAAGAATTTTTTTTTTCTGTTAGAATTTGTCTCTTTTTTTTTTTCTATTTTCCTCTTCAATCTTCCCTCCTCTCTTCTACATTGAACTTTAAATTTATTCTTGATACCTCCCTGACCCTTGACCAGTACTTTGGCTACTTGGGATTGTTGTTGTTGCATTTGTGAGAGTAGATTGGCATGCAGTAAACAGTAGTGTTGCTTAGCTTGATATCGCACATTCTTATTTTCCTTAGACTCAAAACCCTCTAGTCCTGCCCCATAGAATGTAGACGGAAGCTTTTGAGGGTGACTTGTAATCCCGACGTGATCCAGGAGCCTGTGCATGCTAGCATGAGGCTAGGAATTCACCTGAAGAAATACCTACAGAATAAGTTGTAGGTTGCTGAAGGACTATGAAACCATATATACATTATGGAGGCATTTGATGCAAGAAGCCGAGGGACGAAGAAGCCAACAAGAAATGACACAGAAGTGGACATGGCTTCGTTTGAACCGCAGTGGTCAACGATCTTATTATCTTTGCACTCGGCTCTAAGCTCTGATTTTGTTGGTCAACATCACATCACCAACTTGATTTATTGCAGTGGTTTTCACATGCCTTAACTTTAATGCATAAATTTTTGATGGAAAATATTACTTATATTCTCATTTTTTACTTCCAACTTTTACTTCAGTCTCACAAATCTTGGATATAGACAATTTTTTTTTAACCACTAGATGAAAATGTGCTATCCATGCTTGCCACATCAGAAAAATATAATTGATGAGTAGAATTTGAGAGCCCCTATAGTAAAACTCAATCAATTTTGATTTCAGTTTATAATGAACTTTCCAGTAGTATGTATATGAACTTTAATACTAGCATGACAGCGTGAAGGTTTTTATATTTTTTTTTTAGAACTTGCATTTGTCGTATGTCGTACGGCAAATGTAAGTCACACTTGCGTTTGTCCTGTACAAGAATACATACCAAAAATGCAAGTTGCACTTGTATTTGTTATACTTAGGTTTAAAAACAATATTTTGAAAATTTGACAAACTCAAGTGACACTCGCCTTTTTTTTTATACCAAAAATTCAAGTCCCAAACAAGTTTTTTTAATTTTTTTTTGGGTCCAAATTTTGAAAGTAGCTCATATGTATTTGTCCAAAAGCCCCTTATCACTAATTTTTTAGGTGTACATACCCAAGGCTAATTAGTTAGTTTGACCAGTGATAATATTAGTTGGTTGTAGAAATATATTTGATAAATTAGTTGTTTATTACTTATAAAATGACATAGAGAATTGCTGTATTGTGTTATTTTAAGTTTTAAATATATTAGGATGTATGAACTTTTAATCCTGATAAATTATTCTAAAATTTAAGTCATCGATTATACTTTTTCTAAGAAAAAGTCGTAACCAGACCCACTAGCTGCCGATTTGGAAGTTGATATCACGGTGGGTGCGGTTGTAGGAAGCTGTCATATGGGCCTGTGCCATCTTAATGCGGTCACAACCCTCGACTAGAACATCATCCCGTTTCTGTAATTGACTATCCACGGCGTCGAGTTTAGAATTGATGCGCCCGGAGACAACAGTTTAGGAAGACCATAGACAACATGAAAAGGAGTCGTCCCGATACCGTCACGTAAAGACCAACGGTTATCATTCGTGCCAGCGTCAATTATAATTTTGAAAATAGATACACTTTGTAATAAGGTTTTAGCAGTAAAATGGTTTTAACTCAACACAAAAAATATGTACTATATTACTTCCCAGAATAGTTTTCTCAATATAGAATGGGCACCAACGCCCAAACATACTCTACTAAAAAAGAAATATATATGTTTCTTATAAGTAATAACGTTCCAAAATAATAAGATTTAACACTTTCTATAAATCTTTCACTGGTTTATAAAATAGACATAGGTAGGATGATACTTAAATAACATTTCTCAATACTTTTCAATATCATTTCAGAACACAACTTCCCAAATAATCATTTCCAAATCATATATATATATATATATAGATTTTGGTTCAAATGCGGCCATGCTCTCCCGTGTGGCCGTGCGGTCACACACCACTCAATGTTACGAAATACACCACTCAATGTTAAGAAACACTCCACAATGAAACACAATGAAACACACCACAATGTTAAGAAACACACCACAGTGCATATTTGTGTGGTGTGTTTCTTAACATTGAGTGGTGTATTTCGTAACATTGAGTGGTGTGAACCGCACGGCCGCACGGGAAGGCACGGCCACACCTGAACATGACCCTATATATATATACATATATATATATATATATATATATATATATATGCGTGCTTGTTATGGTTCAATTTTTTTGGGTTGTGTTCAACTAGTGGCACAGTGGACATGGTCAATGCCTTTGACTTGGGGTAGAAAATGAAGATATTATAAGAAAAAGAAAAAAACATTATATAAGTTTTAAGATAAAATAATTCATTCCTATATTAGAAAGTCAGGGGAAAATGATGTTAAATAATGTCAGAACAGCACACGGATAAAAGCAGTTATCCACATAATTTCTTAAATATTGTTTTCAAAAATTTTAAATTCATTTTTTTATTATTAATACAAATTTTAATATAATGTGTAAATATACAAAATTTCCTATTAACAGTAAATTTAATATAAAAATGATTTGTAAACATATAACTCAAATTTGAACTGAAAGAATAAAATAAGAGTGAGAAAACTATAGATTTTTCACTATTCCCATCATATCTGTATGTTACTTTTCTTATATTTTCTCTTCCATTATCTTCCCACATATGGTTTATCCATCTAAACAACCAATTTTATTGTATCAGGAACATATAGTTATCTAGAATTTCTAGTTTTCATGTGTATTATAGAGTATAACAATGTTTGTGTTTCATCTTTTTTTTTTTTAAATAATAAAATAAAATTTGTAAGACATGGCACAACGTGAACCATGTCCCATTTGCAATTATGTTCTTACCTAGCATAACATTGTTGCTACGCTCTTAATTATTGAAAGGTTGAAAACGATTGTGCTTCAGTTGTGATTAATATATGTGTGCTCAATGATAGATGGGAGTTAAAATGGTGAAGTGGTTAGGTGCAAGATTTGGACAAGAGTGGTGCATTGTGTTAAATGAAAGGGTTACACTGGCTGTGTGTCCTCCAATTGGGTTTGGAGCTTCAATTCCTTCAAAGAAATTCAAACGCAAAGAAAACACTGGCCTAACTCAATTTTCAACACAAAAAAAAAGTGTAACTTACTATCAAGTTACACTCTTAATCTCGAAGTAAAGTGTTCATTGATGTAGATGCTGACGTGTGAAGATAAACACTGAAACTATTGTTAGTTGGTGAAAAGAAGTGTAGTTTACTATCAATCTACACACTTATTCCTGAAGAAAGCTATTTATTTACACAGATAACGAGGTGATGAGATTGACCTGAAACCTATTATCAGTTATAAAAAAAATGTAATTTACTATCAAGTTACACTCTTAATCTCGAAATAATTAAAATATTCATTATTGGATATTGACTGTATTTTGAGTTTGAAGAAAAGCTTGATAATAACCAAACCGACAATTGAAGAAGAATGAGGAATCACCAATTAGACAAGCACTATCCATGGTCACCCTACACATGCTTTCAATACAAGAAGGGAAGAACAACATTACCCAACTGTAGTTATTGGCACTTTGAAAATCTCTAATGTAGATGACTCTCTTCATACCTTCTTGAAAGATACTTGAAGAATTACAATGTTTAGACGCTCTAGCTAATCATGTGCTAAACCTAAACTTAAAATGTAGATTGAACAAGGGGGAAAAAGAGAGATTGAGATGTATATGTCTTGGTCAACTGAGAGAAAGGGCAACCATTGCTTCAATACTAATGTTAGTTTTCCTCTTACAATAACGGATTGCACAACTGAACCGTTGGGTTGCACAACTAACACAATCGACCTTGTGATCTTGCCTCCAACTGAACAAAGAACAAATAAAATAAAAATATGTTACATAATTCACACACACGGGTTGCACAATCCACAACAAGGGATTGCACAACTCACACCACTAGGTTGCAAAATCTCTAACCCATAATTTTTACCCTAAAATTTAATAATTACAATTTTTCCCTAAAAAACCCTACCTATATAAATAGCATTACTCATGTCGTCCCCATTTTCCTTCTCATTTTTCCGCCCACAATTCCTCTCCTTCTCTCATGTAAGTCTCTCTCTCCCTCTAAATTTTTCTTCTTCATTTGAGCTTCTCTTCTCCACTAGGCCCAAGACTTGGTAACTTTCTTCTTCCTTTTCCCCCATTCCATCCTCTAGTATAGGTTATTGCAATGATGTATTTATGTGTGTTATTTGTTGTGGTCCATCTTACGGTGTAATAACTAATAAGCAAAAAATAGAAAACCTCACTGAGTTGTGGTCTATCTTAGGTTACTATTTTTGTAGAAAGTTTTGAGTTGTGGCCTAGGATTGGTTCTTTCTACATCTATTGTTGGGTTGCATGCTATATCATTTCTATTTGGTTATTTTTGGTTTGATATTTATTTGTAATGTGTATCTATTCACTTTATATCGTTATAAAATTTTATAATGGCAACACACAAAAAATAGAAAAAAGAAATATCCAAAATACAAATTTATTTAATTAGCAGTAACTTTTTCATTGTTTTTGCGATTTTGAAGCTGATTCCTCCGATGTTTATTAAGCAATTGGGAAAGCGGTTAGGTGAGATTGCAACTTTGAGGCGGCGTCAGGTCACCAATGGAGGGTTCACATACGTACAGAAAGAGATGACATATTTTTTAGCGACGGTTGGGAGACATTTTATAAAGACAATGATCTTGACGTTGGTATTGTATTTTATTCATATGTTAGAGGCATGCACTTTGATGTTAAAATTTTTAACAAAAATGGACTAGAGAAGATGTGGGACTCTGATGTTATTCAAAAGTCTAATGAAGAAAGTGATCATGATAATCTTTCAACCACTCCAGGTACACATTTGTGAATTTAAAAAAGTCATGTAAAATTTTGTGTGCATCTAATATTGTCTATTTTCTGCATTGGTCCATGTCCCCTTCCATAGACACAAAGACCTAAGGCTTACCGCACTCATGCAATCTTTTCTCATAAAATTTGCATTTATCTATTCACTCTTCATCTATACAATTCTCTCTCATCTTTCAAAATTAAATCCACTGTATTATCACATCAACTTATTAAAAAAATTATTATTTAGCAATAAAGTATTAATAAAAATTAAAATAAATCAAAGTAATGCTTAAGAAATTTATAAAATAAAATTAAAAAAGAAAAGGACTTGCAGCCATATGGCAGTTATTATTATTTTTTTCTTCCACATCATTTTGCAATGCCCAAACTTCATGGGTGTGGATGGGTTAACATGTGTCAAGATTATTTACTTGTTGAAGTTTATACTACTAAGTTATTAAATATTTGGAAAATGCAATATATGAATAAGTTTTTATTGTTTTAATTTCAATGCAGTACATGCTGAAAGAGCTATACCATGAGATGTTTCCCAATAAGGAAGCCAATGCAAGACCAAACCACAAATCTATATATGATTTCTACCATTATATTATATGTGGGTGAATTCATTTACTCCAAGGAAGGTCAAATTTCTCATTATTATTTACATTCCTTTTAAAGTGATTCTAAAAAATTTTTCATTACCGTTTACATTTCTTTTAAAGTAATTCAATCAAATTTCTCATTACCGTTTACATTCCTTTTAAATTAAAGTAATTCTACTCAGTATTTGTATTTGTGAAGAGTGTAAAACAGTAAATGCTAGATCTATAAGTGATTTGTACCATTTTAGAATCTGTAGAATCTTTTGTTTTGTCACAATAGTGGAAACAAATTTAATCTAGCTAATGTGTTATATGTTTGACTACATTGAATGTAAAACTGAATATATGATCTTACATATATAAATATACTTAAGAGCAAAATATGCATGTTAGTAGTTATGGTTGAATTTTGTTTGGGTGCATGGTCAATGTCTTTGGGCTGGGTAGAAAATGAAGATATTATTAAAAAAAAGGGAAAAAATTATATAAGATAAGTTTTTGAGAACTAGCTTTGTCAAGTATCTTGTGATTTGATGACATTACTATTGTCTTTCTAAATGAAAGGTCATAGGTTTGAGTCCTATCCCAATCATGGATGTTACGTTGGCATATCATGTTGTTGAATAGATACTACGGATACATTAGATGGTAGTAAAAAAAACATTTTGAGAAATTTAATTTGTTTTTGGGAATTTGGATGAGAATAGAAAAAATGCATGAAAATATTATGAGAAAATGTTTTTGGGAATTTGGATAAAATAATCCATTTCTATATTAGAATTGAAAGTCAGGGAAAAATTATGATAAATAATAGCATAAGGAAGTTATCCACTTAAGTTCTTAAATATTGTTTTCAAACCATCTAAATTCCAATTTTTTTTATTAATAAATTTAATAATAATAACAACAACAAATTTAATATAAAAATTGAATTGTAGGAGAATTGTAGGACATAGCACAACTTGAACCATGTCCCATTTGGGAAGGGTGTCCTCAAAAAAATGAACCCTTGAGGTGTTGTAGATTTGATAGTTCATTTAATTTTGGGATCGGATGCTAAACTGAAGTTGTGAGTGTGATTTTGCCGTTGTACGTGTTGTTGGCTTGTTGCTATGTTCTTAAGTTTTGAAAGATTGATCGAATGATGTGTTTAAGTTTTGATTAATATGTGTGTGTTGAATGATAATTGGAGTTAAAATGGTGATCGAAGTGGTTGGGTGCAGGATTTGGGCAAGGATGGTGCACTATGTCAAATGAAAGAACCGAAGATCAGTCTTGAAGTCTTGAGCAATTTCCCTTACAAGCCTCTGGAACGGTAGCTTTCGGATAAACAACTCAGTCCTCTTTTGGTACATTCGAATCTCCCTTAGTGCAATAATTCCAGGACGGAACCGGTGGGGCTTCTTCACACCACCGGTTGCAGGGGCAGATTTCCGAACTGCCTTAGTAGCCAGTTGCTTCCGAGGATCCATGCCTCCGGTTGATTTACGAGCGGTTTGCTTCGTTCTCGCCATTTCTCTCTCTCTCTCTCTCTCTGTAAAGCACAAGAGAAAATGGAGATAAATGATCTGCAAATTATATCGTGGACCGTGGTCCACAATGCATTGTGGACCGCGGTCCCAAAACGACGTCGTTTTGATTAATGAAACATATGGATGAATTCGCGCCACTCACTTTCTTTTCATATATACTGCAGTTTCTTTTCATATATACTGCAGTTTCTTTTCAACACAACTGCAGTTTCTTTTTGATATAACTACAGTTGTATATTATCGAATGAAACTATAGTTATATCAAAAAGTAACTGCAGTTGTGTTGAAAAGAAAGTGCAGTATATATGAAAAGAAAGTGCAGTATATATGAAAAGAAACTGCAGTATATTTGAAAAGAAAGTAAGTGGTATATATGAAAAGAAACTGCAGTATATATGAAAAGAAAGTGAGTGGCGCGAATTCATCCGTCTGTTTCATTAATCAAAACGACGTCGTTTTGGGGACCGCGGTCCACAATGCATTGTGGACCGCGGTCCACGATATAAGAACTGAATGATCTGATGGAAAAAGGTTTTGATGCAGTTGTTATATCGTGGACCGCGGTCCACAATGCATTGTGGACCGCGATCTCCAAAACGACGTCGTTTTGATTAATGAAACAGACGGATGAATTCGCGCCACTCACTTTCTTTTCATATATACTGCAGTTTCTTTTCATATATACTGCAGTTTGTTTTCATATATACTGCACTTTCTTTTCAACATAACTGCAGTTTCCTTTCAACACAACTGCAGTTACTTTTGGATATAACTATAGTTTCATTCGATAATATGCAACTGTAGTTATATCAAAAAGTAACTACAGTTGTGTTGAAAGGGAACTGCAGTTGTGTTGAAAAGAAAGTGCAGTATATATGAAAAGAAAGTGCAGTATATATAAAAAGAAAGTGAGTGGCGCGAATTCATCCGTCTATTTCATTAATCAAAACGACGTCGTTTTGGGACAGCGGTACACAATGCATTGTGGACCACGGTCCGCGATATAATTTGCGATTTTGATGAGGGTATTAATTTATAGGGAGATAGATGCAATGGGTGAAGAAGTGGGATAAGGGACAGAGAGTTTCGACAAATTTTAATATTTGGAATTTTTAATTTTTCAAGATTTAGCGGCTGGATCTGAAGCGTTCGGTTACGGATAAAACAGCAGTGAACATTCCTAGGAAAATGCAAATACCTATCTAAATTTTCAACACTCGCACGTTGTCTGCATTTCTCATTTAATCCTGGATTCACACGTTTTCTGTGCGTTGCGGTCTAGGTTTTCCAGTCAGTTTGGGATTCCATTCAACAACATGAAGGAATTGCAATTCGGTGGAATTGAAATTCTCTCCAACCAAATAATGTAATTGTGGTCTTCATTGAATTACAATTTAGTTACAACTCAATTATATTCAACCAATAGCCTTATTAATCACGATGGCAAATCTTTAATATTCCGACCACGTTTCCTACCACTTACGAACGTGGTCGGAAAAATTAGATTTTTTAAATTTTTTCGACGAAATGTTTGGTGGACGGAAAATAGTCGGATATTCCGACCACATTTGAAGGCTGGTCGTAAAAGTTTTGGGTTATTTGGAATTGTTTAAATTCCGACCACCTTTATTTATATATAAACCATTTCAACCACGTTTATATATATATATATATATATATATATATGTGTGTGTGTGTGTGTGTGTGTGTGTGTGTGAGGATTTCATATTTTAACCCTCATTTGCGCCCCTTGCCTGACTCTCCCACTCCTTACCTCATACCCTCTAGTGCTGTGACAACCATAGGGTCTCTGGCTCTCCGTCTATCTGGTAAGTCCCTCTAACCTCGTCAACTCATACTTATAGTCTCAAGTTCAACTGCTCATTCTTTAACGTAACCTCTCTAGCTATGTACATAAGAAATCCTAGATCTGCTTTGAAAATATACCAATCAGACATTCAACCCTGTCTTTGGCCGTACTTTTGTTAGAAAGATTGACGACGGTGTTGCTGCCCTTTAGTTCACTGCCGATGGGGTTCAGGTTCCACCCGACGGACGAGGAGCGCAGCTCATCAATCACTATCTGAAGCTGAAAATCAACGGCTTGAAGGCTGAAGTCAGTGTGATTCACAAAATTGACATCTGTAAACTCGAGCCCTAGGACCTGCCTGGTGAGTAATTTATTTTTTGATACAATTCGCTATAAATTTATGGTAAAAATTCAATCTCTATCCGAATTAAATTGGTGAAGTAGTTGGGTGCAAGATTTGGGCAAAGATGGTGCATGCACGGTGTAAAATGAAAGGGTTACACTGGCGGCGTGTTTTCCAGTCGTGTTTGAAGCTTCAAATCGTTCTGTAAAATGCAGAGATAACACCTAACTCAATTTTCGGCACCACTAGTTTGATCATGACATGTCTACAGACTACATACAGAGCATTCAAACTCATAAAGACATGCGACACAGGGCCCGAGTACCTATCATGCAATTACTAAGTGGAATGTTATTTCCTGAGATGTTGAACAATGCTAACATGGTATGATTATGTTTCTTTGACCACATAATGGATTTGCAGAGTGCCAACTAACGACTACGCCGGTAATGCTCGTGTTGGGGTAGTGTTGTTCATGAATTACCTTGTATGGAAGCATGTGCAAGGAAACAATGCGTGGGTAATGCTCGTCAAATTGGTTGATTATGGAAGCATTATTATGATTCTAAACATTATTAATTAATCCAATTCAAGAAATTTTTGTTTGATTAATGTAGGTGAGAGTTATGCATGGCTAAAGATGCTTTGGAGAAAGCTGGAAATGCAGCTGAAGGCTATGCTGACATTGAAGAATCGTGTGTTAAACCTTTGACCCTCTTAGGAGAAGAAAGAAGACTTGAAACTCAACCCAATGGCATCCTGCCACATTGTGAAATCTTCCAAAAATGCAATTATAATCAAACGCAAGTGGGTAATAGTCCGATCAAAGGAGTCGACAGAAGAAGAAAAAGAGACCTTGATTGACATAGAAGTTTGAGAGAGAGAGAGAAAGTGGAGAAGTTTTATACGCATAATGAATGATGAAATGATCTGTATATATTGCAGTGTTACCTTTTGTGAAAACATAAAAATATATCAGAAGTTGAAAGTTACAATTTTTGCTCATTTTTAGAAAAATGAACCAAACACAAGACAACTTTCTAAAATGCAATCAAACACTGAAAATGAAAATGTTTTAGGGAAATGAATGAATTTCCAGAAAACATTTTCCTGAAGTCATTTTCCTGATTTCCAAACACACCCTTAATGTATGTATGTACATTGCTTTTTCAATTGCATTTTCGAGTGCAGTTTAAATGGAGGCTATATGAGAACGAGTTGGATGTGTTACCAGATTAAAGCACGTCTAGATGACGAAGTCTCCTTTGATTATTTACGAGGTGGTAGAGTACGTGGCACTTTTCTGAAAGGTTGAGCGAATGGAAAAAAAAAAAAAAAACGTGTCACTTGAGTTTGTCAAATTTACAATTTTTTTTTTTTAAAACTGAAATACAACAAACACAAGTACAACTTCCAAATCTCATTCAAGTGAATTCCCAGCCTCATGTTTGCATGCACACCACAAGCTTCTAGATCAGGCCTCGATTAGATTACCGTCAACAGCTTCGCTCTACATTCTATGGGGCAGGACAAGGGGTTTTTAGTCTGAAGAAAATAAGAATGAGCAGTATCAAGTCAGGCATCTAACACTACTATTTGCTACAAGCAAATCTACTATCACAAATTCAACAACAACAACCAAGTAGCCGAAGTACTAGTCAAGGGCCAGGGAGGTATCAAGAATAAAGTTCCAGGTAGAAGAGAGGAGGGAAGATAGACGAGGAAAATGTTGAAAAAAAAAATTTGGTACAAAAAAAATGTTTCTTTATACACCCAGTTGGGGTGTGAACTGCACGCACCCAGTTAGGCACTGATTTTTCCACGCACGAAAGTGGCGCACTTGCTTTCTCTCCTTTCCCCATTCAGTGGAGCAATGGATCAAACAAAATTTATTTTTTGATTTGCAGGAGTAAAACCACACAAAACATTGAACCACTTCTCAAATGCCTCCATAATGTATGGTTCCACAGTACTTCAGCAACCTACAACTCATTATGTACGTACTTCCCATTCAGGTAATTCAATTCCCAACCTCATGCTAGCACGCACACCACATGCTTCTAAATCAGGCCGGAATTACAAGTCACCCTTAATAGCTTCGCTGTACATTCTATGGGGCAGGACAAGAGGGTTTTTGAGTTTGAGGAAAATAAGAATAAGAAACACTACTATTTGCAAGTAAACACACTCATGTCTCAGTGGTGGTGTCTTTTTTTTCACTGTTAATTAATTCATCACCACCAGGGGAAAGGATGTTGTGAGAAGAGTAATGCAACTCACTCATTCAAATTAATTTTCTTTCATTGGACTATATGATTGGATATATTAATTTCACAAGTTCGTGAGATCCGTCAATTCATGAGACTGCACACAAAAAATTTGGCTTGTTCATTGTTAATTCTTCACCACCCGGGAAAAGGATGATGTCAAGTTGGTCGGTTAGGCCAGGCCTAATAAGATTAACACAATCGTTATACGTGGACCATGGTGATATGCTACAAATATGTATATTCTTAAATAAAATTGTAGAAGAATTAAAATGATACTTTAGTATTGATATATCCGATCGAGGGCCAGGAAGGTATCAAGAATAAAGTGCCACTTGCGTTTGTCATGTGTGTAATACATATGAGAAATGAAAGTTGTATATAGTGACATGTATTTCAGGCAAAAAAAGATTTCAGAAATTTGACAAACACACTGTTTGTGAAGTTCAATACAAGATTTGTGCATCAATTGATGATTCCCTAAAAGAATTTGAGGACAATTTCTATATTCTTTTGAGAGAAGAATTTGAAAATTTAGGTGCATGAATTTTATAGCAAAAGAGTGTTTGGAAAATGTCTGATTAGTCGTTTTTAGTTGATTTGACCAATTTTGGATAACGAAATTTAGTATTTCATGATAAATGAAGAAGAGATTAATGAATCAGATTGCGGAGATAGCATAACTAAATGTTGGTGCACCAACGGCTGGTTCTAACCGTGGTTGGGCATTATCAAACAACCTATTTGGTTGGAGCAACGATGTTGTGTATTATTCTGATTTCACAATGACTCGTTTTCTTAAAAAATAAGATGTCCGAGTTAAATCAACTGTGAAGGAATGATTCCTAATATAAATAAATAACGAAAAATCGATTTAGATATAAACATTTCATTTTATATGTTAATTAGAAATTTATTACTTAATCATTTTTATTCTACAATTTTTAATTAAATATTGTATTAAAGGTGAACATAATGCAAGGCAACACTAATTTAAAGACTTTCCATATAAAATAATTTTATAGTAAAAATTATTATTATATTTTTTTTTTGGCTGGCCACGAGGTGTCTTGAGCATGGCCTAACTGTAGAAGGCATCTTTAAGCCCGTATCATACTCAAACTAATCCCCGTTCACACTAGGCCAGGTCATCATCATCATCATCATTATAAAAGGAATAAGGGTCAAATAGGTCATCGTCGAACTGCACACGATAATGCATTTAGATCACTGAACCTAAAAAAAAATGCAATACGATCCCTAAACTAACCCATTTCTTGTAATTTGTCTAATTTATAGGTCTCTAACTGGTCGATCACAATATTTAAAAAACATAAAAATAATTATTTTAAATTCAAAAAAAAAAAAAAACCAGAACGTCATGCCGGAGACGAAGAAACCTTCTTCGTCTCCGTCCAGACACGAAGAAACCCTCTTTGTCTCTGGCCAGAGACGTAGAATGATTTCTTTGACGGAGTAAATTAGTTCGCATGCCTAAAATGGTAATAGAAAGAATAGAGATATGATTTAGAAATAGTAAATATTTGTATTATATTAGTGAAAATTGATTGTCCTGTAATACTATTACGGGATGTTTGGTTCACGGAATAGGCAAGGAATGGCATAGCATTCCCAGTAATAGCCTATTCCGTTGTTTGGTAAACATTTGTATTCCCAGGAACAATGTTCCTGGGAATGAGCTATTACCCTTGCAAGGATAATAGCTATTACCAGCACCCCCGGTATATATTAGCCTATTACTGATCCATCAGGAATAGGTATATTATTTTATTTCCATTTTTACCTTTTTTTTAACATTAATTTTTTAGGCTTATTTTTCTTTCCATCATCATATCACATGCAGGCATCTCACTTCGGTCATTGTAAGGATTTTTATCTGTAAGGATTTTTATATTAATCTTTCAAGCAAATGAACTTGTTTCTTTCGATAATGATTGGACTTATTATCGTTGCTCACATTATTTTTAGGTAATTATATTATTTGATCTATTTAACTTTGCATTACTTTTAGTCTTATACAAGGGCATATCAAGACCAAACTGTAAATCTAAATATGATTTCTACAATTATAAGCAAGTAAGGTCATTTACTCCCAGATCAAATTTCTCATTACTGTTACATTCCTTAATTTAAGGTAATTCTAATCTATTTCACTCAATCTTGTATTGGTGAAGAGTGTAAAAAGTAGATCTATAAGTGATTTGTACCATTTTAGAAAGTGTAGAAACTTTGTTATATATTTGACTGCTTTGAATGTAAAACTATATATGATCTTACATATAGAAACATATTTTTCAGGAAAAAGGGATGCGTATGTTAAAGGGATGCATATGTTAAAGGGATGCATGAATCCTCAATCAGGAATATTTAATTTTTAACACATAATCTTGGTTTAGCATAACTTTGAAATAGATTAATAAATATATATACCTGACAATTCTAAGTCAATCTATTAGATCCTGAGGGAGGATGAGTATGTTTGGAGAAAGTAAGGCGATACACTACTTCTAAATCCACAATTGAAGAAGATTAAGGAACAACCAATTTGACAAGCATATAAGCATTATATCCATGGTCACCTTGTACATACATGCTTCGATACAAGCTCCGGCCACCTGTGTAGTCATTGGCACTTTGCAACTCTCTAATCTAGTGTAAGAAACATAGTTTCACATTGTTGTTTGTCGTGTCAATGTATAACACGTACTCCACCTAATAATTGAATGATATGCAACCGAGTCATGCATTCCAATTTCCATGTCTTCAACTAACAGTTGAATATTCTGTCAGTGGTAGCTGATTCTATAGACATGTTAGGATCAAAGGAGAGGTACATGAAATTGAATTATATATTGTTAAGCCTAATAATATTGTAGAGGTAGTCATGACAAACATATGTCATCTTTTGTCTGCATTTGGAAACATCTATACCATCTATGCACAATATTCCTAAGAGAATATAGGTCCTGTTTGGTAAATGGCTGTTAGCTGATTGGGTTAGCTGTTTGGGTTAGAAGGTATGATTCGTTGATAACAGTAGCTGATTGTAGAAAGTTGCTTGGTAATTAGTTGTTAGCTGATAACTGTTTGGTGTAATTTCTTTTCTAAAAAAGCTATTTGGAATTGAAAAGGCTGCTTTGAGTAGCGTTTCAATTTTAGTATTTTGGAGTTACAAAATGCTTATTAACCAAACAACTAATAGTGACCAAATAAGCCAAAATTGGCTGATATGCTGATTATTTACCAAACAGGGCCATAGTCTACTCATCTTGCAATGTGATGGTGACTTCCCCAAATAATGGCAGTTGGAAAAAATGGGTCTCTGGCCGCCATCTCTCCAACATTGCAGTGATCAAATTAAAAACCAGTCCAAATATAACATTTCCAATCTAAATAATCCATCAAAACCTGCTACCAATTCAATGTAAGACATAACCCTATCATCAAATTCTTGCACCTAAATCCTCAAATTTTCGCTCTCTCTAAAAAAAATCTCATATTCTTTTAGGAAATCATCCATTGATGCACAAACTGCACCATCATTGCACAAATCTTGCACTAAAACCCTCCAAATCTTGCACCCAACATTCAAGCAATTGAACACACCTTGAAATCATGCACAAACTCCACTTTGATATATATATATATATATATATATATATATATATATATATATATATAGAATTATAATCATATGAGACAAGCTACTTAGGTGAGAAATGCGAACTAGTACGTGAGTGCACACAGTTTAGGGTGTGTGCATTCGTGAAGTAGACTATGTGCACTCACGTTGTCGCACTGTCTCACCTAAGTAGCTTGTCTCATATGAAGTCAACCCTATATATATATATATATATATATATATATATATATATATATATAATTATAATTACATTCATGTAAAAACAGGTCTTAAAATACAAACTTGTGGACAAATCTGGGGCCCTTAACTTTTCTATTCTACGGTCTTGATTTGTTTTAATCGTTTATATTTTATATTAAGCTTCCGTGTTTTGTTTTTATTTTGGTGGGGGCAATTATGGTTTTTTTTTTTTACTTTTATTCTCTCTCTTCCTTAATCACTGGCTAGTGTAGTTTTCATTGTTATGCACTACCGGTATCCTCTCTTCAATCGTGCAGCCTTGGAGGCGAAGTAGCCACTCTCGTTCCTTGCATATGGTGGTCGTTGGGGTCACCGGACGGGGCAAAAGGCAGGGACCACCGGATATAGGTGTCAACCGAGGTGTGTTTTCTCTCTATTTGTCGTTTTTTGTTGTTCTCATATTCAAATTTTATCTCTTGGGTGTGTGCATTGTGTCCGTTTCTTATCTTGCCGGTTGGTACACTAGCATTGGGGAACGGGGTGGTCGGGTGTTGTCTCAATTTTGGGGATGACGGGCATGTTAGGGTTCTTGGGCTAATGGGTTTGTTCAAATTTTGGGATTTTGCGCAGTTTATGGTTTATTTTTTTCGTTTGGGGTTGGGGTTGATGGAGTTTGTGTCAATTTTAGTTACTTTTGGAATTAAAGTTGATGAATGATGTCTTGTGAACTTACAATGTCGCTTGTGTTCGTCTGTATTAACTAATGTATGCTATCCACTGATTTGCATTTTTGGAGGAGTTTGTTTGAGATGATGATGGCTAGATTAGGTCACAAAAATCGGCCATCTCCTTAACATTCTTTACAAATTAATGCATGCATCCTAAAGTAATGAATTAAATTGGAATAAATGTACTGTAAGGGTGTTTGCATGTGAATGCAACCTTTTATATATATATATATATGTACATAATTAACTAGCAGCCGACGAACCCTAAATCATTTCCTCAAGTCCTCATTTGCACAACTGCAACCCTCCAATATTTGCACCTCCTCTGCACATAATTAACCACAACAGCTGATGAACCCTAAATCATTTCCTCAAGTCCTCATTTGCACAACTACAACCCTCCATTATTTGCACCTCCTCTGCACATATTTAACCAACAGCCGACGAACCCTAAATCATTTCCTCAAGTCCTCATTTGCATAGACGCAACCCTCTATTATTTGCACCTCCTCTCACTGTCAGTTCATCTCTTTCTACCCTTCCAAACACTACACCTGCAAGGCTGCAATTGGAGCAACCCTAGCCCAACTATTCCTTCACAAACTAGTACACTACATCTAAGGTTTTGATATAATTCCTTCACACACTATTGCTTCTGCTTATCAGGGTGTGTTTCGCCTAGGCCTAATGGTAAATTTGTAAATTTTATGTAAGTTTTAATTTTGACTTGTAAATTTTAAGTTTCAAGTTTTAACTTGAAGGTTGTAATTCATATTTTTTTTTACCTATTATTTGCTGCTGCTGAGGTTCTTCTATTTCTTCCATTGTTTGCTCTGAGGAATCAGACTCTGTTCTATACTGATGGAAAATCCGGAAAAATCTGAAATCTGATTTAAAAAATCGAATCCGAAAATATGTATATTTGTAAGTTTTGTAACTAAAATATGATTGGTTGGATAACAAAAACACAAAACGAAATCCGAACGGATAGGCCATTTTTATATCCAAATCCGTCTGAACCGTCCGATGCACAGGAATAAGAGAACATAATCCAAATAAGTAATTCTATTAAAATTGAGTAGAACATAATCCAAATATTAAATTTTGGTCTTGATATGCACAGTGTAAAACTAAAAGTAATGCAAAGTTAAATAAATCAAATATAATTACCCAAAAAAATATGAGCATTACATTGATGATAAATCCAGTCTGCATAGAAAGAAACAAGTTCAGTTGCCTGGAATAGTAAAAATCTTTATAGATCTATGATTTGTTCCATGCATGTACTGATAATTGTTATTTTTATTGTTTTTTTAATAATCTTTTTATAGTTAATTTGCAATAGTTAATTAATTTCATATCTATTTTTATTTATTACTGTTATAAGTAGTTTCTAATAATATTTTTCAGTTTTAGGTTGTTTTTATTATTAAATTTGTTTTATTATTTGAATTCTGTTAGACCAATAATTTCTCCTAATAATAATAATAATAATAATAATAATAATAGTTTTAGTTTTAGGTAGTACATGGTCAGTAGGATTTTAAAATGTAATCTAGTTATATTTAGACTCTAATTTATTTACACTTTATATATAAGATGTGTTTTATCTAATCAGTAAAAAATATTTGTTTTGGTCGAAATTCTTTGTGCGGAGATTCAACGTAGGACGTTCAATAACGCCCAGCGAGAAAGCAGATCACACTGCATCTTTTTCGGCCATGGCAGCGCAAAAGTTGAGGGAGAGAGGTTGAAGTCGAGCAGTATAAAAAGAGGTCTTTTGCAAAGAGAAGGACCATCAATTTATCCTGGACCAGTAGTTCTGGTTTAGCGGGCGTTGGAGCGGATAACAACTCAAAATTCAGACCCGGTTGGCAACGATTAACTCCGACGCAATAACTCTATTCTCGGTAGCAACGAATTAATCTTCAGCATTGGCAGGCACTTTCTGGTTCTTTTCTTTACTTATGTTGAATTGCATGGTTTCTTGGTTTCTTTGTGTTATGGTCCTTGTTTAAAGAAGAAGTGAAAAGGAAAGAATTGTTATTATTTTCTGAACTGTCAAATTACAGCAGCAAGGTTACTTAAGTATCGATACAGTTTTCTTGGCTTCTTAAGGGTAAAAGGGACATTTAATCCCCCTAACAACTTAACCGCTCACATAGTTGCCAAACGCAGCGTTTTGCACCTTCGGAATGCTACGGACTGTTACAGTACTCCCCCCTTCAACCAAACCTTGTCCTCAAGGTTTGAATTTAGGAAACTGGGACATGAGATGATGGTATTCCTCCCATGTAGCTTCATCAGGAGACATGTTGGCCCATTGTACCAACACTTCCACCCAAGGTGCATTATTCTTCTTTAGAACTCTCCTTCCTAGGATGGCTACTGGTTCTGTTAGCATCTGCCCATCTGGTCCAAGCTTAGGAGGGTCCAACTGTGCATGTTTTCCCCTGCTCACCTTGCCCTTGAGTTGTGAAACATGGAACACTGGGTGGATCAATGCTCCTGCAGGTAGTTTCAGCCTATAGGCCACTTAACCTATTCTTTCCAATACCTCATAAGGCCCATAAAACTTAGAGCTCAGCTTTAAATTCCTCCTGACTACCACAGTGACTTGCCTGTAGGGCTGCAGCTTTAGGTATACCAGATCCCCTACTGCAAATGATCTTTCAGTCCTGTTCTTATTTGCATAATGTTTCATCCTTTGTTGTTCCTTTCTTAAGTTTTCCTTGAGAGTTGTTAGAACCTGCATCCTTTCTTGGACCCAACTTTCTGCATTCTCATCCTCAGCTCTTGATGCATTGTTGACATCCAACTGGGGTGGTGGATAACCATACAGAGCTTGAAAGGGTGACATCTTCAAGTGTAACACTCGCCTATTCCTATATAGACTAAGGTTCGAAAAATATGTCTTTAGGCTATAAAATTCATAAGATGATCTCCCGAGGCTTCAAAGTAATTTTTATAAAGGAGTATAGTTGTTATTAAGTTGCGATCGTACGTACCGGTCACGAACCGTAAAATTTTTAGGAACTTGTGTTCGGACCCGTTGTCCTAGGAAATGGATTATTAGGCACTATATTATTATTCTTGAATTTCCTATTTAATTAAGTTAGTCCATAGCAGCTAAAATTTATTTTGATCGTAGCATTGCTAAATTTCGCGATGTACCGAACCTGGCCCAATTTTGAGTTTCAGTCTGAGATAAATTTTTGGTTTCGAAAATTATCCTATTTAAATTATTTTCCACCGAAACTTTATCTGTTTGGACCCCAACTGATAAGCTGGAAGATTTTTATTTTTGGAACCACAAGATTTTTACAAGTGTCACTTTCTCTACCACATTTCTTTATCTATATTTTATAAGATCAAAGCTTATGGGATAAGCTTCACCATTATTATATTAATATATATGGATAAACATTACATATTTTATTATTATTATTATTAATAATATTATTTATATGAATGGATAATCATCCATATATTTTTTATTATTATTATTATTATTATTATTATTATTATTATTATTATTATTATTATTATTATTATAATTATTATACATATATGATAATACGTGTATATATATATATATATAAAAGAGATAAGAATGAAATCATTCTTCATTTCTTCATTTCCATCCCAATTCGTGAGAGAGAGAGAGAGAGTGGAGAGAGAGAGAGAGAGAGAGAGTTAGTTCATCTTCTTCCTCCATTAGAGCTCACCTTCCATAGCCAAGCTTTCTTCACAAGTGTTAACCTATTCGGTAAAACTTTAATTTTATTCGGTAGAAAGCTTTATTTCCCTTCCTAGATCATGAATCTAAGTTAAGATTTCTTAAAATCATGTGTTATGTTGTTGATGGAATTTTAGGGTTATATGGTGAAATTGGGGAAATCAACTCCAAGAGTCTTCTACGAGACTAGTAACCCGGTTGAGGTAAGGAATCCCTTAAGTCGGATTAGTCACTTGAAATTGGATAATTGATTGTTTAGTTGAAATATATATGTATAAATTGTTGTGTGGTGAAGTGTTGTTGGTTAATGATGAGATTAGTATGTTGTTGATTGAGGAAGCTAGATTATGGGTGGATAAATCTTTATAGTGAAGTAGACGTGAGGTGTAATTTGGAAAGTTAGATAGTTACCTAAATGTTGGTAATTAAGTTTGATAATGATCTATTGAGGACTAATAATCCTAGTATATTGTGTATATATATATATATATGTACGTGAGGAGTATATATATGTAAAGCCGTATATATATGTGTATATTGCGGGCGTGAAATAGGCTTTGATTATTGAGGTTTAGATGATGGGGTTGTAATGACCCTAAAAGATTATTATGATAAGTAATGAGATTATGATGTTGGAGGAATTTTGGAAATATTTGGAATATGGATTATGAAAAGGAAAAATTTTGGTATATGGATATTATGAATATGAAGGTTATAGACATAAGCTATGATATTGAATAAGAAATTTTGGGTTATAGATGCAAGATGTGAGATTTGAAAGTTATGGTGATTATTGTGAGAGTTGAGACCTCTCTATTTGATTTGGCCACCGATTTGTGGATTCGTCCGGTTGGTTTGGATTTAATAATTAATGATGGATTAACAACGGAGTTCATGAGGTAATTAAGCTTTAATTATAGTGATTAAGGATTGATGACAGTTATTAAGGTTTAATGACTGGATGAATAGAATGGATGGTAATTAGTATACTATCAAGGTGTGACTAATTGTTTGAAGAATTGTCTTTGGTGATTATGGTGAGAGTTTGGATACTCTCTATTTGGTGGTTATATTGAGAGTTTGAAATTATCTCCTTGGTAATTAATATGAAATATTGGAATTATTCCTTTGGGATTTAGTTTGAGAGTTGGAAATCTCTCTATTGGTGAATAAGTTATGATTTAAAGTGATTTTGAGTAGTGATGATAATATGGTGAATATTGAAGAAATGGTTATATGGAAAAGTTAAGGTGAAGATATTATTATGATAAGTATTGAGGAAATTGTTATATGGAAATATTGAGATAAAGATTGTATATGATGACTCTGAGGAAATAATTGTTGAATGATTTTGGATTATGGATAGGCCAAGACTTTGCCTCCTAGAAAGTGGATGGATTTTAAGTATGAGACATGAGTATGATGAATATCCAAAAATGTTTATGTGAATTATATTATTTGTATTTATTTAGTCTTCCTCTTTTTATATTATATAGTCTTAGGTTGTTGCTTAGTCTGTAACAATAACCTTTGTATTAGGAGAGTTCTCAGGTTAGCTGTGTTAAGAGGACTCTCCCTCTCTCTCTCTGTTATTCGATTGATTGAATTCAAATCTGTTATTCTCATCTGGTATCAAGAGCGTAAGGTAGATATTCGTTTTTTTTTTTTTACGATCCTAGCCGAACAAATTTTACGACGCCCTCACCACCCTTCTTTTCCGATTGCTTCAAATGGCGACCGAACCGACTGATACCACCCTTGCCGTCACTCCTACCATTCCGCCTCTGGTGACACCAACCGCCCTCACGGCGGCTCACCATTTTGTCTCAGTAAAACTGACGACGCGGAACTACCTCCATTGGCGTACGCAATTAGTACCATTCTTGCGAGGCCAGGGCCTCCTTGGATATCTCGACGGCAATCTGCCATGCCCGCCGACGTCTCTTGCTCCCTCCGGCGGCACTGGTTCGTCATCGGCTCCGCCACCTCCCAACCCCGCATACCACGCGTGGGTTCAACAAGATCAGTCGATCTTGTCTCTCTTGATCTCGTCGCTCACCGACGAGATCATGTATCTCGCAATCGGACGCGAAACCTCCCGGGCAGTCTGGGATTCCATTACCGAGACGTTGGCGTCGTCCTCGCGCAGCAGGTGCTTGAGTCTTCTGGGTGAATTTCAGAACCTGCGACAGGGCAACAGCTCGCCGGCCGAGTATCTGGGTAAAGCCCAGATGATCGTGGAAGCCCTCTCCTTGGCCGGTCGACCATTGTCATCCGACGAACAAATTTTGTATGCTTTGCGGGGATTACGACCGGAGTACAGATCCATGGCCAGCGCCTTAACCGTTTCCTCTGCCACGGTGACCTTGACGCAGCTCGCCGATCATCTGCGCAATCAAGAGTTCATACACTCAGACGACTTTGCAGTTTCGGAAGTCGCTAATCCCATGCAGTCACCGTCGGCGCATTATGCAGGTCGCGGCAGAGGCAATTCCGACAACGGCGGTCGGCATCCCTCGAACAGCCGCGGCAGAAACTGGCGTGGACGTGGTAATGGAGGCAGAAATCGCGGTGGTGGTGGCGGATCCCCGCGGTGCCAGATTTGCAGAGCCTACGGTCACATTGCCGTTAATTGTTTTAAACGGTATGGTGATCGTCCGTCTCCTAGCGCGAATGTAGCGGTCACTGCTAATTCTCCACAAATGGCGCACACGGACTGGTATCCTGACACAGGGGCTACCACGCATGCCACTCCTGATGATAATATGGTGGATCACTCGGACATATACACGGGTGGTGATGTGCTCAAGGTCGGCAACGACGCAGGTTTGGAAGTTTCCCGTGTCGGCCATGCAGTCATTCCGTCGAGTTCCAAAAATTTAACCATGTCCAATATACTCTGTGTCCCGAAATTATCATTACCGCTTTTGTCAGTTTTTCAATTCACTAATGAAAACAAAGTTTTCTTTGAATTTCATAATAACTGTTTTTTTGTGAAGGACTGCAACACCCGGGCGGTTCTTCTTAAAGGGTCCACGGTGGGCGGTCTCTACAAGCTGCCTCTACCGAAGTTTCATTCTGCGTTCCTGTCGGCTCGAGCCTCTTCTGTGGTATGGCATCAACGGCTCGGTCATCCTCATTCTCAAGTCCTTCATCGAGTTCTAAAACACTGTCCTGTTACCAGCAATAATTTAAATTCTTCTAAATTATGTACTGCGTGTCAGCTAGGAAAGTCTGCGCGCTTTCCTTTAGATAGGGTCCCGAATACTAGTAATAATGTATTAGATCTGCTTTACACAGACATTTGGGGTCCGTCTCCGGTTATGTCGTCAACCGGGGCACGTTATTTTGTACTGTTTGTCGACGATTTTTCCCGTTATTGCTGGTTTTACCCGTTAAGGCTAAAATCGGACATATATAAAATATTCGATTCTTTTCAGGTGATGGTAGAACGGCAATTTTCCCGTTCTATCAAAGCCATCCAGTCCGATTTAGGCAGTGAGTACATCCGTTTACAAAAAGTGTTTCAATCTCTCTGTATTGTTCATAGAAAATCATGCGCTTATACCCTTGAACAAAACGGCCGCGTTGAACGCCGCAATAGGCTCATCATTGAAACTGGCCTAGCCCTTTTGGCTAATAGTTCCACACCGCATGAATATTGGGACTATGCCTTTGAAACAGCCACCTATTTGATCAACTGTTTACCCTCATCAGCCATAAATTTCCAAACCCCACATTACCGTGTGTTTCACACTCAGCCTTCGTACTCATTCTTTCGTGTCTTTGGTTGTCAATGTTACCCTTATCTTCGGCCATATAATCGACACAAAATCGAGTATCGTTCCGCACCATGTGTGTTCTTAGGTTACCCACTTTCCTTTAGAGGTTACCGCTGCATGAATCTTGACACGGGAGCTATCTTTATCTGTCGTCACGTCCATTTTGATGAATCACTATTTCCCTTTGCTATAAAGTCTAATTTGCAGGTCGCTTTGCCTACTAATGAACCATGGGGAGTCAGCCCTGTGATTACTCAATCTGTACCGGCACTTTCTGAACCTATACCGCTGCGTCAGGATCCTCCACCGCTTGAACTACAAGCTCCTACTGTATCCACAAGTGTTCAAACCACTACCAGTCAAACACACGGTACAGGTAATCAAAAAGATGGCCATGCTATGCGCACACGACGCAAAACTCGGGGTACTGGTGAACAATTTTACGCCCTTAATATCACCACCGAACCGACTTGCTATTCACAGGCTGTTGCTTTCCCGGAATGGCGTGATGCGATGGATCAGGAGTTTAATGCTCTAATGCACAACAACACCTGGCAATTAGTACCTCCCACGCCTACTATGAACATAATCGGCTGCAAATGGGTCTTTCGCACTAAGCGTAAAGCCGATGGGACCGTTGATCGGCATAAAGCTCGGCTCGTAGCAAAAGGCTTTAATCAGGTAGCCGGTGAGGATTTCTTTGATACTTTCAGCCCGGTTGTCAAACCCACAACAGTCAGACTTTTACTATCTCATGCTGTCTCAAACAACTGGACCCTCCGGCAACTTGATGTACACAATGCCTTTTTAAACGGCCATCTCTCTGAAACTGTTTATATGAAACAGCCGCCTGGCTACGAAGACCCTCTACATCCGAGTCATGTGTGCCATCTTCAGCGCTCCCTATATGGTCTCAAACAGGCCCCTCGAGCGTGGTTTAAACGTCTCCACGACTTCTTACTTTCTACAGGGTTCTCTTCCTCCAAGACTGACGTATCACTGTTTTACTACACAGCCGGGGACTCTCGGGTTTTCTTGCTGGTCTATGTTGACGACATCATTTTAATGGGCAATGATGTTGTTCTGATTGATTCGCTATTACGACAGCTAGCTGGCACCTTTAAGATCAGAGACCTGGGCTCTCCTAATTTCTTTCTTGGTATTGAAACATTATCTGATGACAAGGGTTTGCTTCTATCACAGCGTCGTTACATGAAGGATATTCTTTCACGTGCTGGTATGTCTGACTGCAAGTCTCTTGCCACTCCTGCTGCAGTTGTACAGCCTACTACCCCGTCAGTAGAGCCAGTTGACAATCCAACCCAGTATCGCCGCATTGTTGGCGCCCTACAGTACCTCACTATCACTAGGCCTGATCTGGCCTTTTCAGTTAATCGTCTGTGTCAATTTATGCATTCACCTATTGCTGAACATTGGGGTCTTCTGAAACGGGTTTTACGATATGTCAAGGGAACTCAGAATTATGGTCTTCGACTTACTCCTTCGTCGTCAACAACGATACATGCTTACTCCGACTCTGACTGGGCTGGATGTCCTGTAGATCGGAAGTCCACTAGCGGTTATGCTGTCTATTTTGGGAGCAACCTTATTTCGTGGCTTTCCCGCAAACAACGGACAGTTGCTCGCTCATCGACTGAAGCTGAGTACAAGGGTCTAGCCGATGTGTCTGCTGAGGTTACTTGGGTTGTGTCTCTTCTTCGTGAACTGGGCCTTGATTCTGGACAGCCGGCAAATCTATGGTGTGACAATCTCGGTGCGACTTATCTTGCCGCTAATCCGGTGTTTCATGCCAAAACTAAACACATAGAGATTGACTACCATTTCGTCCGAGACAAGGTTGCTTCCGGCGCTTTCCGTGTCAATTTTGTGAGTAGCCGAGACCAGATTGCTGATGTCTTCACCAAACCTCTACCATCAACACGTTTTCATACTCTTCGTCGCAAGCTCAACGTTGTAGATCTTCAACCTTGCGCTTGAGGGGGAGTGTGAATTATATTATTTGTATTTATTTAGTCTTCCTCTTTTTATATTATATAGTCTTAGGTTGTTGCTTAGTCTGTAACAATAACCTTTGTATTAGGAGAGTTCTCAGGTTAGCTGTGTTAAGAGGACTCTCCCTCTCTCTCTCTGTTATTCGATTGATTGAATTCAAATCTGTTATTCTCATCGTTTATGAAACTTACGTTGAAAAACGTATGCGATTTCGGTATAAAGATTGTCAAAACCTTATTTTTGAGAAAAATACCACTTTTTGTAAGTGTGTACTTTACATGAGAGTGATGAGAAAATGCTGTTTGAAAAGCCTGCGGGCGCTGAAAGTATTTTGAAAATCCTTCAGGGGCTAATGAGGTAACCAATTTTAAGTATTGGACTCAATTGTGAAATATGTCCAAAAGAACTGATTTAAGAAAGAAAACTGAAGGAAGGATCATGTTTTCAAACCTTAGTTATAGTAAAAGTGGTGAAGGACCTTATCTTGTAGCCTACGGGATAAAGAGCTTAAAGTGCCTTCCCGTATGGTGGTTATGTTATTGTATGACCAGTTCATACTGTGGGCGAAGTCTATTCGCCGAGTACTATATCACCCGGAAGGAAAAGGGTCTCCTGCGGGGGTGTGCACACTTAAGTATAGTCACTCTATTTTCGGGTAGGGGTCGTTCTTATGAACCTAGTGAGGCTAGCTAGGAATCATTCTAACGCTCCTATAAGTCCAGGGGATCAGTATTAGACCGGGCGATGACCACTGAACCCGAGTTAAACGATCCAAGTGGTCCGTCAAAAGTGGAGAAAGAACTCCAGAGGCCTCACACTCACTTTCTATCTAGGACCAAGTGGATTTTGATAAATGAATGTAGTTACGCTGTAGCTACGGAAAAGAGATATGTGACAAGTATTGAAATTACCCAAAGGTTGTGGGTGGTCTCTCTTTGAAAAGTGATGAGAATTTCCTTATGAAACTAAGGAATGTTTAAAGATGAGAAAAGAGTTACTCTGTAACGTCTTTGAAGAAATGATTTTGTCTGATGAGACAAGTGGACTTTGATTCACTAAACCCTTTTTATGAAATTCTTCGTTGTAACTGATTTTCAGGTGAAATGGGTAAAACCTTTACAAGCTTTCAAACTATTATATTTTCAAACCTTTGCCTGCTTTTAAGTGACAACGGATTCCCTTACTTAGCCGTCGCGCTAACTGCACTTCAATGTGTTTCTTATCAGTTGCAGATTAGTGTGGACTCCTGTAGCCCGATGAGCTGAATAGAATGGAAATACAAGTTGAGGTCTTCTCTATCCTAGAATAGACACCCTGAAAGGGGTTACTTCCATATGTATTAAGTTTGATGTTAATGTAGTGTTCTGAGGTTGTAATTTTAGCCTGTGCACTTAGAGTGGAGTTTGTCAAAGAGGTGATAGAATTCACTCTAGGTGTGGCGGTAGCACCCAGTTTTCCGCTGATAAGATGTAAGCTTCCGCAGCGTTTTATTATGGATTTTGTAATAGATGTAAGAGTTGAAAATTGGGGTGTTACATCAAGGAACAATGGTAATTGGTGTTGTACCAGTGTTCTGCTAATGCCAGCCATTTCTCCCATTGTTTAGGCTTGTCTGAGCTCATACATCTTAGGTAGGTTTCTAAGCATCTGTTGATTCTCTCTGTCTTGCCATCTGACTGGGGATGGTAGGAGGAGCTCATGTGTAATTGAGTTCCCATCCTTTTGAAGATTTCTTTCCAGAATTTGCTGAGGAACACCTTGTCTCTGTCTGTCACTATTCCCTGAGCCATCCCATGGAGTTTATATACATTTTCCATGTATAGATTAGCCACACTCTCAGCAGAATATGGATGCGCCAGGCTGATGAAGTGAGCATACTTGGTGAGTCTGTCCACTACTACCATTATAACCTCTTTATTGTTGGACTTGGGAAGTCCTTCAATAAAATCCATAGACACTTGAGCCCAAGCTTGATTAGGAATTGCCAGTGGCTGTAGCAGACCCGGAGGATGTATGTTTTCAGTTTTATTCCTTTGACAGCTATCCCAACTTTTAACAAACTGTCTGACCTCCTTTGTCATCCCTTTCCAGTAGAAGATAGCTTTCAGCCTGTGATAAGTCACTTGAGCTCCAGAATGACCCCCTAGAGCAGTGTTGTGGAACTCATTGATCAGCTTTTCCCTTAGTTCTCCATGAGACCCAATTACTAATCTGCCCTTATGTTTCAATAATCCTCCTTCCATTCCCATTATTGACACGGAGTTTGGATCTAGCAGAGTAGCAGTGATAGTCTTCTGTACCCACTCATCATCTCTGTAGCTTTGCCTTACTTCTTCTAACCAAGCAGGTTCTAAACTAGACAAGGCATTGCAGTCCCCTACTTCTCCTTCCTTCCTAGACAGGGAGTCAGCTGCTGTATTGTTCCTCCCCTTCTTATAAACAATGGAGTAATCTAAGCCCAGTAGCTTAGTCAATCCCCTCTGCTGAATAACTGTGGTAATTTTCTGTTCCAGCAGAAACTTCAAGCTCTGGTGATCAGTTTGGATGACAAAATGTCTCCCTTGAAGGTAAGGCCTCCACTTCTCTACTGCATTGAGGATAGCCAAGTACTCTTTCTCATAGATGGACCACCTCATGTGTTTCGGCCCCAACCCTTTGCTATAGTATGCTATTGGCCTCCCTTCTTGCATTAAAACAGCCCCAATCCCTTTGCAGGATGCATCAGCTTCCAATACAAATTCCTTGTCAAAATCTGGAATAGCAAGTACTGGAGCTGAGCACATTGCTGCCTTCAATGTTTCAAATGCCTGATGCCCTTCTTCAGACCATGAAAACCCATTTTTCTTTAGCATATCTGTTAAAGGTCTGCAAATGGCCCCATACCCTCTGATAAACCTCCTGTAGTAGCCAGTGAGCCCTAGGAACCCTTTTAATGCTTTCACAGTTGTTGGTTTTGGCCAAGATAGCACAACTTCTACCTTGGTTGTATCAGTTGCTAGCCCTTCTCCTGTCAGAATGTGTCCCAAATACTCTACTTGTTTCTGAGCAAAGAAACATTTACTTCTCTTGGCGAACAACTGATTCTCTCTCAGTAATTGTAAGGGAATGGCAAGGTGTTCTAGGTGGGACTCCAGCCCTAGGCTGTAAACCAAAATGTCATCAAAAAATACAAGTATGAACTTCCTTAAGTAGGGCAGAAATACCTCATTCATTAGAGCTTGGAAGGAGGCTGGAGCATTGGTGAGCCCAAATGGCATCACCTTGAATTCATACAATCCCTGGTGTGTTTTGAATGCCGTTTTGAATTCTTCACCCCTTTTCATTCTGATTTGGTGGTAACCAGCCCTCAAGTCTATCTTTGAGAAATATGTGGAACCTGATAACTCTGAAAATAGATCTTCAACTAGTGGAATAGGGTACTTGTTTTTTATGGTGATCATATTTAGGGTTCTATAATCCACACAAAACCTCCATGACCCATCCTTCTTGGGCACTAACAGGACTGGAGATGCAAAGGGTGAAGTACTAGGGCACACAATCCCAGACTGCAGCATTTCCGCTATCATTCTTTCAATAATATTCTTTTGATCATGAGTGTACCTGTAGGCCTTCAGGTTAACAGGATTTGTATTGGCCATTAAGGGAATGGCATGGTCATGCAACCTAGCAGGAGGTAATCCCAATGGTTCCTTGAACACATCATCATATTGGAAAAGGAGGTCTTTCACCTTGGTTTCCATGTCCTCCGTGGCAAGGGAGGCCTCTACTGCATTGCAGAATCCTGATAGTACAGTGGGTTTGTGGTCTGAACCACAATAGTAGACTAAGAACCCCAAGGCTCCTTTCTTAGCCCAATTAGTTCTTTCTTTGGTAGTGGCTTCTTTGAGGTTTACCTTCCCTGAAATTCCTTGCAGTGTGATTTCCCTTCCTTCCTTAGTGAATGATATCCCCAGTGGTCTGGTATGAAGCTAGATAGGAGAGAATTGGTCTAACCAGTCCATGCCTAACACAATGTCACATCCACCCATTCTCAGTAATCTGAAATCTCTGTGGAATTCTTGCCCTTTCACAGTCCAAGAGAACTCACTGCAAGCTTCTTCACACACCAGCGTCTGCCCATTAGCTACTGTAATATAAAGAGGATTGGTTCTGTAGATGCGAGTTTTGAGTCCTTGAACCACCATAGGATCTAGAAAGCTGTGGGTACTGCCTGTATCCACTAGTATAATTAGCTTCCTCTTGCCCACCTCACCCAGTAGCTTAATTGTACTCAGCCCCTCTCCCCCTAGCATAGCCAGTAGAGAGACCTCTGCTAGTCCTTCTTCCTCTGTACTGCCACTCTCAGTGCTTATGGTTTCCTCAATTCCCCTCCTCTGCTCAATTTGGCTTTCCTCCTCTAATCCAGTGATTACATTGAAGGTCTTAGGTTTGCATCTGTGCCCATGTTGCCATTTTTCCCTGCAATAGAAGCATAACTTTTGATCCTTAAGTCTGTCCAGTTCTGCTTGACTTAGTTGCACAGTAGGCTTGCTTCTATTCGCACTTACAGATCCCATAGATGATGGCCCTGTGTTACTAAGAGCCCCTTTGTTTTGCCCTTTCCCTAACCATTCGGTTTCTTTTAGGCCTTCCTCCAATTGTCTAGCATAGACATAAGCATCCATCAACGTTAGTGGACTGGCAGTCTTAACAAAACATCTTATGTGCCCTTTCAATCCACTGATGTAATTTCTAATGAAATATATCTCTGTTAGTGTAGGGTGGGTAATTAGCATCTGGATTTTCAGTTCATCATATCTAGTGCTGTATTTCTCCATAGTGCCTAATTGCCTCAGCATTTTAAACTCCTCTTCCACACACTCATGCCCAAAAGAACTGAACCTTTTGCAAACATCTTCTGCGAACTCATCCCAAAAAACCCTTCCCCCATGATCAATCATATATCCCTCAAACCATAGTGTCAATCTTCCCCTTAATATAGAAGGACACATATTCCATTTTCAATTCATCAGGAATATTATACAGCAAAAAGAATTTATTGCATCTTCTAATTCGAGGAAATCAATTCTAGGGTTTGTGCTATCAAATTCGGGGAAATCAATTCGAGGTTTAGGGAAGTCAATTCTAGCATTTCTCTGTGGTTCTTGATTATTCCCTACTCCAGATACAACATCAACATAGGTAGGAGCTGGGCGATTACCTCTTGGTGCACGATTCACAGACGCACTACCTCCCTCCATACGTTGTGCCGGTCCTCTCGCCGGTGATTGAACTGTGGACGCCGGCGGCTGGTTGGCTACCCCTTGCAGCGTGAAAGCCATCATCCATTGCCTCACTTCCGCCTGGAACGTTTGGAAGCCAGTCTGGAAAGCTCCTATTGCTTCTGCGTTGGTTCCCTGCTGATCGATTAGCTGGGTTTGCACCGCCTGCATTTGCTCCTGGATCTCCGCAATGTGTCTCGCTGTTTCGACGTGTTCTCTGCCTGTGTTTGTCATCGTTCGGAGCTCTGATACCAGTTGTTATGGTCCTTGTTTAACGAAGAAGTGAAAAGGAAAGGATTGTTATTATTTTCTGAACTGTCAAATTACAGCAGCAAGGTTGCTTAAGTATCGATACAGTTTTCTTGGCTTCTTAAGGGTAAAAGGGACATTTAATCCCCCTAACAACTTAACCGCTCACATAGTTGCCAAACGCTGTGTTTTGCACCTTCGGAATGCTACGGACTGTTACACTTTGTTTTTGTTAATTACAAACAATGTTGTAATTCCTTTGATTTCAATTATAGTGAATTGGCATGTATTGTAGTGTAATGTATATTGATAATGTTGAGTACAATGCTTAAAGATGAACTATGTTGTTAATGACAATGATTAATTATAATGCGCTAGTAGCGTTCGCCAAGGTCTTGAAATGGTTAAAACATTTTGTTTTTGATTGTTGATTATCATGAGTTGCTAATTACTAGTTTAGGGACATGATTAATTTACCATGAACATTGTGTAGTAATTGTTTAATTTTACCAATTGAATTAAGTTTTACCCTTTGATCTTATTTTAGTAATTGATTGTGTTACTGGTGATCAACTTTAACATAATTGAACTTTATTGAGAGAATTATTAGAGTAGACATCATGCCTAATAATTCCATGCTCTAAAGGGTAAATGAATAAATAGTTTGATTGTCTTATTAAGCTATTCATTTGGTTCTAAACCGGGTATTCCGTAAGTTTTTCCAGGCTCAATGGGTTTTAATCATTCGAATAAATGTCTTAAGCATATGAATGATTAAAGCACGTGACTTGCTCTTAACGCCATACGAAGTAGTCATATAGCAGTTAGAACGAAGCCTTAATTGGTTGGCAATATTAGACTTAGAATGCATAACTACTAGTGGCAATTAATTCATGTTCCTAACATTTGTTCTTTTGTTAACCGCTCTCTTGCTTCGTTGTTATTTTATTGTTTCTCCTAGTTACTTAATTACCCGCTATCTCATTCTTGTTGGTTTTTAATTGCTTATTTCTTACCTCGATTTTCTACATATCATTTGGTTCAGTTTTCACTATTGATATTGCATTTAGTTTTGAACGCTTTAAATTTTCAAGTTCGTTTAATTTTAAGTTTGTAAATTGCATTGTATCAATTCCCTGTGGGTTCGACCCTTGCTATTGCACACTATCACTACAATTGATTCGTGCACTTGCGAGGACATTCTTGAAACACAAATAGTTGTGTCTGTAGAAATATGACTGTTAGGTTGTGAAGAGTTGTGTCTATAGGATTGTGTCCTTTGAGTCTGTGTATATTTACCTGTTGTCTCTCTATTGAGACAAGAAAGATATACAACAAATTCTTCTAAATCTCTTTCAACATGGTATCAAGAGCCAGAGCCAAAATCTGAAAAAAAAAATTTCGATGAACAGTACATTTATTGTTCATTCGAACATCTTTTTTCAAAATTACATCATATTGGTGAGGTCTTTTATCAAATCAGTGCTACCACACTCTTCTCCAGTCTCCGACGACCCTGACCCGTCCATCACCGTTGCCGGTTCTGCCCCCACGCGCCCACACGCGCCACCACACTCGCCGGCGCTCCGACCCCACGCGCCGGCGTGTGAGGCCGTCTCCGGCAGCTTTTTCCGGCGAAACTCTCCAGTTCTGCTCGTCGGCCCTCCGTGCTTCTTCTTGTGCCATTAAACTTTGTTTTGGTCACAATGTCCTCCGACGGAAATTCTGATATCTCGGGTACTATTTCTCCTGCCAATAATTCACCTACTGTCTCGAGCTTTGTTTATTTGCCGAATTTGTCTGGATGCCCGGTGATCACTTCTGAAAAATTATGTTGTTCTTAAAATTACCAATCTTGGTCGGATGCCGTAGAGTTATGGTTTATGGGCCAAGGGGTTGCTGACCACCTACAAACAGGAGTAGATAAGATACCGGAAAATGAAAAGGCAATTTGGCAAAAGTTAGATGCTCAACTATGTAGCCTCCTTTGGCAGTGTCTTTCTCCAACGTTGTTGCCCCTATTTCGGCCCTTTAAGACATGTGCCGAGGTATGGAATCAAGCTAAATCTTTATACACTAATGATGTCTCTCAGTTCTACAATGTTGTTGATAATTTAGTTCATTTGAAGAAAGATGGTATTGATATGGAAACATTCCTTGGCAAAGCCCAAAGTTTGATTGCTGAGTTTGGTACGCTCATGCCTATTGGTGGTACACCCGTAGAGCAACTTATCCAACGAGAGAAATTCTTTGTAATACTTCTCTTAACCAAATTAGGTCCAGAATTTGAGAGTATCTGAAATCAAGTTCTTGGAAGCAACCCAGTCCCGGGAACCACCGAGTTGTTCAAACGTCTCTTACAGGTTACATCTATTCCAGTTACTCACACACCTACTACTGAACAATCTGCTCTAGTCATACAAGTGGGTCGTGGACGACCTAAGGATCGTGGTGGACAGAAAAACACTAAATTGTGTGATTATTGTAATCGAACTGGACACACACGGGATCGGTGTTGGAAACTACATGGGAAACCCGTACTTCCCCAAGCAAGTGTTGCTCAATCTCAACCTGTAGAAGCAAACTCTCGAACCTTTTCCGCTGCTGAATATGAAGAGTTTGTTCGATTTAAAGCTAATCCCAAAGCTTCCTGTGTAACTCCTACAGCCTACACTGAAGGAACTCATATTGCCCTTGTATCACAATCTAGACTGAGCGGAACATGGGTTATTGATTCCGGTGCCTCTGAGCATATCTCTGGTAACTCATCCTTATTTTCCCATTTCACTAAGTCTGAGTCCCTTCCATCTATTGTTTTCGGTAATGGGTCAAACAGTATGGCTACTGCAATTGGAAAGGCTTCCCCCCTTCCTACTTTGCCCCTCTCTAAGATTCTCCATATACCTAAGTGTCCTTTCAATTTAATTTCTGTCCATAAACTTACAAAATCTTTAGACTGTACAGTCACGTTTTCTTCTGATTCTGTCATTGTACAGGACTGTCGTTCGGGGAAGATGATTGGCTCGGGGTATGAATCAGAAGGACTTTATCAATTATCTACCCCGAATCCTCCTACCGTTTGTACTGCTACCATAACCCCTTCCCTTGCCCATAACCGTCTAGGGCATCCCAACCTTAATAAATTACGATAAACAGTTTGTCCCTAGTTTGTCTCACTTATCGACCCTAGAGTGTGAAGCCTGTCAGCTTGGCAAACATTCTAGAACATCTTTTCCTAATCGGGTTAATAAAAGAGCTGTTTCTCCTTTTTCCTTTGTCCATACTGATGTTTGGGGACCTTTTCGTTATACTTCAGTTCTTGGTTTTAAATATTTTGTTACCTTCACTGATGATTTCTCTCGTTGTACATGGGTCTTTCTAATGCAAAACCGTGCTGAAGTGCTTCATATTCTTCAAAAATTTGTCAATGAAATAACAAATCAGTTTGGAGTGTCCATTAAAACTTTACGGAGTGATAACGCTGGAGAATATTTTTCAACTCCATTATGTAACTTTCTTGATTCAGCAGGCATCCTCCATGAGTCCTCTTGTCCCGATACTCCACAGCAAAATGGAGTATCAGAACGTAAAAACCGGCATCTCGTTGAAACAACCCGCACCATGATTCTCCACTATAAAGTTCCTCCAGAATTTTGGGCAGATGCTATCCTTCATTCCTGTTACTTAATAAATCGTATGCCTTCATCTGTTCTACATGGTAAGATACCATATAATATTTTATTTCCCGATAAGCCTCTTCATAATCTTCCGTTAAAAATTTTCGGGTGCACCTGTTTTATTCGGGACACTACCCCAGGGCGTGATAAATTTTCCCCAAAATCCTTAAAATGCATGTTTGTTGGGTATTCTAGGTTGCAAAAAGGCTTTAGATGTTATTCCCCTAATAAGCGTCAATTTTATGTATCTTCTGATGTTACATTCTTTGAGTCAACACCTTTCTTTTCCTCCACCTCACCGCCCCACATCTCTCCCTTTCCTGATGTTCTTCCTGTCCCCACTTTTCAAGGAGGAACCGAGATACATTTACCTCAAGCTCCATCATCACCTAGAAATCCTAATCCCTCTCCTAGCGAACCCTAGTTACAAAACAACAGTGTCATTCCCTTCCAACACACTTATCATCGTCGCCCTCGACCACCCACGACAGTTCAAATCAATGAAAATCCAACTGATTCATCTCTCGAGCAATCTTTGCCCTCGGACCCGGTTCCAGCAACAAGCTCTCCTATCGCAAGTCGTGTAGGTAACAGGTCATCACGAAACCCCTTTCCCATATACAACTTTATTTCTTATGAGCGTCTCTCACCTTCATATACTGCTTTTATCAACTGTTTATCTTCTGTCTCTGCTCCTAAATCTGTTAAAGAAGCTCTTTCCCACCCTGGTTCGCGTCAGGCTATGATTGATGAAAGGCTGCTCTTCATTCATCGGGGACTTGGGAGTTAGTTCCATTACCCGCAGGTAAAACAACTGTTGGTTGCTGATGGATATATATTGTGAAAGTTGGACCCAATGGACAGGTTGATAGACTTAAAGCTCGATTGGTAGCTAAGGGATATACACAGGTTTTTGGGATTGATTAGACTGATACTTTTTCACCGGTAGCCAAAATTGCTTCAGTCAGAATTTTTCTCTCTATGGCTGCCATTCATCATTGGCCGTTGCATAAGTTATATATTAAAAATGCCTTTCTACATGGAGATTTAGAGGAAGAAGTCTACATGGAGCAACCTCCCTGGTTTGTTGCTCTGGGGGAGAGTAACTTGGTTTGTAAGCTCAAGCGTTCTCTCTATGGTCTAAAACAATCTCCTCGTGCCTGGTTTGGAAGGTTCAGCATAGTAGTGCAAAATTTTTGTTTAAATCGAAGCAAAGTTGATTATTCTGTCTTTTATAGACATCAACATGGTAAGAGCATCTATCTTGTTGTATATGTGGATGATATTGTCATTACAGAAGATGATATTGAAGGAATACAATTGTTGAAGCAACACCTATTCCAACATTTTGAAACAAAAGATCTCGGGAAATTAAAATATTTTTTGGGAATTGAAGTAGAACAATCCAAGCAAGGAATTTGCATATCACAAAGGAAATATGCATTGGATATACTAGAAGAAACAGGTATGATGAATTGCAAACCTCTTGACACTCCTATGGATCCTAATGCCAAACTCCTACCAGATCAGGGGGAGCTTATCCAAGATCCAGGGAAATATAGAAGACTGGTCGGGAAATTACTTTACTTAACTGTAACTCAACCTGATATTTCTTTTGCGGTAAGTGCTGTTAGTCAATTCTTGGCATCTCCACGTGAAAGTCATTGGGAAGCTACCATTCGGATTTTAAGATATATTAAGAAATCCCCAAGCACTGGTTTGTTATACAAAGACCATGGAAACCTTGAAATTACTAGCTATACATATGCAGATTGGGCAGGTGCATGGGATAGAAAATCAACATCTGGATATTGTATCTTCCTTGGTGGCAACTTAATCTCTTGGAAAAGTAAAAAGCAAAATGTTGTTGCTCGATCAAGTGCAGAAGCTGAATATCGATCAATGGCCCTTGGAACATGTGAACTTATGTGGTTGAAAAACCTCCTTACTGAACTAAAGATCTGTACAGAGAAGTCCATGAAGCTCATTTGTGATAACCAAGCAGCTCTGCATATTGCGTGAAATCTAGTTTTTCATGAAAGAACGAAACACATTGAAATTGATTGCCATTTTATTCGAGACAAAGTTGCATCTGGAGATATTACTACACCTTTTGTTGGCTCAAATAATCAGTTAGCAGATATATTTACTAAAGCTTTAAGAAGTCATAGGATTGAATAGATTTGTAACAAGCTTGGTGCATATGATATACATGCTCCAACTTGAGGGGAGTGTTGAAACACAAATAGTTGTGTCTGTAGAAATATGACTGTTAGGTTGTGAAGAGTTGTATCTATAGGATTGTGTCCTTTGAGTCTGTATATATTTACCTGTTGTCTCTCTATTGAGACAAGAAAGATATACAACAAATTCTTCTAAATCTCTTTCAACAGACATATATTAAAATTGTCCATCATGTACCATAGAGAATAATTACCTGAAATGCTAGAACTATATATGGTCATATTTATGGTTTAATTTTTATATCGATGCAAGAATAAATGTAATTCAAGTGAAATTAGGTATAATTATCTAAAAGGGAGGTGAATGATGATGAGAAATTCTGTCTTCTATAAAAAGAATATAGAAAGGATTTGGGAAGAGTAAATATTTTGTATTACTGAGAATTGCTAATGTTAAAGTGTGCCTCAAATTCATAAGAATGCATCTTCCACTACGTAAATGTCGCATTACGTCCACGTCCACATTCTCTTGCACATCTTCACGAACATCTTGGATCTCCACTCACTGCGTATTTTTCTACTTGTGTTTAGTATAAATAGGTTTGCATTTCTTTGTAATTTGTACCATCAATCATCAATTGAATTGAATTCATTTCTTTTCAATTCCTTTCTTTCTCAAGTGTAGTGTATATATATATATATATATATATATATATATATATATATATATATATAATATTTCTTATTTGTCATTTCTATTATTTCCCTATTATTTAACTTCTATAATTCTCAATTTTCGATTATTCGCTTCCGCATTATTCCGCTATATTCCTAACAAGTGGTATCAGAGCGATTTAATTGAGAATTATTTTCAAAGATGTCGATTGTTACCAAGTTCGATATCGAGAAGTTCGACGGGAAAATTAGCTTTTCTATCTGGAAGGTTCAGATGGAAGTCGTTCTAACACAGAACGGTTTGAAAAAAGCGCTAGTTGGGAAGAAGAAGAAACCGACTACAATGACATATGAAGATTGGGAAGATTTAGATGACAAGGCACGTTCAACCATTCAATTGTACCTATCTAAATCGGTTCTACGTGAGGTGGTAGGTGAGACGACTACGTCAGGGTTATGGTCCGAGCTGGATTCGCTCTACATGGACAAATCTCTGGTGAACAAGCTGCGCCTGAAGGAGCGGCTGTACACAATCCGTATGACGAAAGGTACTTCAATTCAGTCTCATTTGGATGAATTCAATTCTATTTTACTGGACTTGGAAAATATTGATGTCATAATTGAAGATGAGGATCGTGCTATTTTATTGCTTGTTTCTCTCCCTGAATCATACAAGCATTTCAAAGAAATTATGCTGTATGGTAATTCTCTTGGAGTGCTAACTTTCGACAGTGTTAAGTCGAACCTACTGTCCAAAGAAAAATTTGACTTAGAAACTAAGTCTGGGGACAAAGGTGAAGGCTTGACTGTTAGGGGTCGTTCACTTGAAATAGGGTTTAGCAATAAAAAATCTAGATCCAAGTCCAAAGGACGTAAGTCCAACAAATCCTGTAAATACTGCAAGAAGCATGATCATGATGTGACTGAATGCTTCAAACTGAAGAACAAGCAAGAGAGAGAGAAGAAGTCCGCTGAAGCTAGTGTTGTTGAAAGTGATTCAGAAGGCGATGTTATGTTATCTGTTAGCTCCGGTGACAAACGGAGCGACACTGAGTGGATTCTGGACTCTGGTTGTACATTCCACATGTGTCCACACAAAGACTGGTTCATCTCTTTGGAACTAGTTGATGGTGGAGTTGTCTTGTTGGGTAATGATACCCAATGCAAGGTTAGTGGAATTGGAAGTGTGCAGATCAAAACTCTCGATAACGTTATCAGGACTCTTACCAATGTTCAGTATATTCTTGATTTGAAACGCAATCTGATTTCATTAGGCACCTTGAAATCTTTGGGGTGCAAGTACACAGTTGAAGGTGGAGTTCTGAAAGTTATAAAAGACTCTCTTGTTCTCATGAAAGCTTCTAGTTCTGGAAGCTTGTACGTGTTGCATGGCAGTACTGTGACAGGTTCAGTTGCGGTATGCTCATCGGTGTCTGATGCTAATTTCACTCAACTATGGCATATGGGTCTGGGGCATATGAGTGAGAAAGGCATGCATATCCTGAGCAAGAAAGGCTTCCTCGGTTCAGGTACGGGTAAATTACAATTTTGTGAGCATTGTGTTTTTGGGAAACAAAGGAGGGTCAGTTTCTCTACTGCTACACACCGTACTAAAGATTTATTGGAATATATACATTCCGATTTATGGGGACCGGCTAAATTTCAGTCTATGGGAGGCTGTAGATATTTTATGTCTATTATTGATGACTTTTCTCGTAAAGTCTGGGTCTATTTCCTGAAACATAAAAATCAGGCATTTTCTATTTCCAAAAAGTTGAAAATTCTTGTTGAGACTCAGACAGGGAAAAAGGTAATGAAGCTCAGGACAGACAATGACTTGGAGTTCTGTGAGTCAGATTTCACTGAGTTTTGTGCAGCACAAGGAATCACTAGTACAAAATTGATCAAAAATATAGGACAATTTGCGTCCGGAGTTGAAACTCCGGACGCGTAAAGTGATGCGGTGGCATTTTTTTAATTAAAATTTTAATATTTAATTATTTTTTCTTTAAAAAAAAAACAAATGGACCAGCTGCGTCCGAAGTGGGCACTTCGGACGCAACTGGTCCGTAGCGTAACAACAGCTCGGATGCAACTGCTTATTTATTTATTTATTTATATTTAGTTTTTAGTTAAAATCTGTAGATCTGGATCTGAATCTCACCGCACCATCTTCAAAGTCCAAACACCTTCCCGACACAGGCACTATCGCCGCCGTCGACACAGCCACCGCCGCCGTCCACAGCCTTCGCCCAGCCGTTGCACTCCGTCGCCTCACGCCCTCTCCTCAAGCCCAGCCGTCGCTGCACTCCGTCGCTGCTCTCCACTAGCCGCCGCGTCGCCACTGCTCCTCGCCGCCGGACGCAACTGCCGCACCTCCCCCCACTCCTCGCCGCTGCTGCTCGTCGGGGTCGTCTCAGGTACGTACGTTATTAGTTTATTTTATTAATTTGTTTTGTATTTAAGAAATATTTATAATTGTGTGGACGTTATTACTATTGATAATCTTGTGAAAGCGTTTGGTTATATGGGTCAAGTGGATTGTGATAGTATATTGTATTCAAGTTCAAAAAGTTCTTTGACATCCATTAGTGGAGGTGGTGTTTCATCATTTATTGAATTTCAACCAAAAGTGAAGAGTGGTTTTGTGAGGTCTGAGAAATACACAAAGGGGAAGGCTGAGAAGAAGGATTACTATGAGCCGGGCAACTTTGTTATGCGTGATATAGTGTGGGCAAAATGTGGAAAGAAGTGCCCTGCTTGGCCTGCCATTGTTATTGATCCACTATGGCAAGCACCTGAATCTGTTCTTAGAGCTTGTGTTGCTGATGCAATTTGTGTGATGTTCTATGGGTACTCCAGAAATTGACAAAGGGTAATGTGTGTGTGTGTGTTTTATTTATTTATTTATAAATTTGAATAGTAACTTTTCCAATGCTTCTATACCTCCTTAATTGCACTCATGGAGATAAAATGGGTTGTCTTAAATTGTCTACATATTTCTGTGGATTTACAACTAAGGGAACAAAAAGCCAGGTACCTTGATTTACATGACATGCTACTGCACTTTCATTTGGCCTCAACATTAGTTTACTTTTTGACTTGTAACTTCCTCAATCCTCATTGAAATTTTCTGGCAGCCTTTCAAGCAGGGCTATGGAAAACAATAAACAAACTGCAATGCCTGAAGCATGGGTGTTTGAAGGAATTTATTACCCAAATCTTCATTTGTAAGTTCTTAAATTGAATCAAGGAAAAAAGAAAACTTCCTATAAATTTCTTAGTCTATAAAGGTTACTGATTGTGATCTTGAATGAAATTGACTATTGTTATCTTGTCTTATGGTGTTCTTGAATTCTGATTAAGAGGAATACTAAATTGTTTTTATTCCTTATTATATCAGAGTTCAGTGCAAGTGTGCTTCTTGCGGGACAAGGAAACAAACACTTAATGAATGGGAACGACATACAGGATCCAGGGCAAAGAAATGGAAGCTTAGTGTCAAAGTGAAGGGTTCAATGATAACTCTCGAAAAATGGGTGTGTGCCAGATTTTGAAGTTTTTAACCATTGCCTTCTCTGCTTTTCTTATGCTTTCTTGCAACCATTATCTCATTATATTCTCTCAATGATGATAGTCTTTGAAATGACTTGTGGCCTCAGGCTCATTTTTTGTTAGAATAAATAAAATGGACTCAACACTTATTTTGCAATCTGTTACTCCTGATATTGCAGATTAGGGATCATAGTGTTTGTGACACCCCAACCTCACACAGGCTGAGATAGCTAAAAACTTAACATAAAAGCTGCCAACCTCAACCAACAACCCAAAGATAGCGGAAGCGAATTTAAAACCTAAGGGGCGTCATGCCACATCTAGGAAAGATAACACAACCTAGATGCACAGGCTAACCATAAAACACGGAACTGTATAAACGATAATCCTTAAAGCATGTTTAACAATATTCAAAGTACTAGTCTAGGGTATATAAAGTCTCAAATGGCTCACAGGCCCAAGCATAAACCTAAAAACATAACCACTATCTAAGCCTCCTCAAACGGGTGTATCTCTATCGCGCTCACGCAAGGCTTTAAGGCGAACCTGGAAAACACACAAGAAACCATTAGCAAAAGAATGCTAAGCAACCACCATTCACACCCGCAAGGAAGTATAGATATACGTATAAGTTGTAAATAGGTTTACGCACCCATATAGAATATAAACACCAACAAACTGTTCAACAGTTCAAATCGGATACTCAACAAGGATAAACTGAACGAATCATAAACCAAGACTCATCCAACCAAAGCCAATGATTAACAAGGAAAGCATAAGACAACAACGAACCATAATCAAGATACCAACTGAACACAATCATAAGGAACAATCAATCATAATTGAGAACAATGAGATATCAACAGAATAAACAAGGACTCATAACCAAAGAACCGAAAGGAAATCTCAACACTAACCACCAAGCAACATACCGAACCCAATCCCAACCAAAAACCAAGTACCCGGGGGTAATGAACCCAATCACAGGGTGATGAACCCAATCACAGACCGTAGTCCAATCACAGGCGGTCCAATCACAGTGAATCGACCCATCACAAGGGTAATGAACCCAATCACAGGTAGCGAACCCAATCACAGGGGCAATAGCCCAATCACAGGGACGACAGTCAATCACAGGGTGAATCAACCCAATCACGGGGGGTAATGAACCAATCACAGGGGTAATCAACCAAATACAAACAATAGCACAGACAGTCCACCCAACAACTCCAATGATACCAACAACCCGCAAGGGATACCCAAAGATCCACTACCACATACTCATACTCACTCAGCCCCAAACCATCACTCAGAGTGTTCATCTCAGATATGAACACCAACCAACTTCCAAATAATATAATCAAGGAATCCACCAATCAAATAATAGACTCGAACAAGTGGACTAAGAGGTATGAATAAATACTCAGAAACAAGGTGAACATATTCAATAGAATACTCTAACAAACTTAGAACGAAAGGAGGAAACAAACAACGGATCACTCACTAACCACTACCACCTTACTCTCACGGAAAACCCTAGCGCTTACATTGTCACGCTAGAGAACCCCGCAAGAGCAGTTCCCACATACCGAATCAGACTCAGCTCAGAATACAAAGAGATACTCCAGAATACAAAGATCATATCACAATACACCAATATTCACTTAACAGAGGCCAAATAATATGGAAATCCAAACCAACAATGATCATATACATCAAATAGACAAAGGATTAGGACACGAGTCCATGAGTCCACAACACAATCAGTAATAGGCTAACAACCAAGGATATTCAGGATTTCCAATCCACCAAATAACATCATATAGAATAGGAGTGAATAAAATAGTTTGATGGACATGGATGGTTACCTTTGAAGCGTAATTAACCCAAAGCATTTTAATCCAAAGCAACGTCGATCCTAAGCTCAAAGCTCGGTTCATAATCGTGAACCTGAAGGATTAATATAACTCTAATACCGTTACTAACTATTAATAGCAATACTAATATTCCTAATCGGCCTATGATCCTATAATTCCATGCTCAAGGCTAATATAACATGATCATATGGATTATACTTAATCTAGTACTAACTAATACTAAAACGAGGTATGACTAATACTAAACCGAATCTATAAGGTCATAACTTAAAATTAGAAACATAACATTACCTTAAACCTGCTGAGCTAGGGATCGAACCCAAGTCCCTTAGCTTAACCCACCGGAGCCATACCACTGCACCATTCTGTTTCTTGTTGCCGAATTACGCCATTAATAGCATAAAACCAGACGTCACCGATCGATGCTCATGCTTAACGGGGAGGGGAGTTCCGTTGCTGTCACCCGCCACCCTTCGCCGTCGTCACTCTGTTCGCTGGAAGCAGGGGTTGCCAATGCCGTTATCGCGGAGCTACTGCGTCGAAGAGCTCTACTGCCGGAGTCCGTCCACAATGCCGCTGCTGGAGATCAGAGGAGACGACCGCCAAAGCCGAGCCCGCTGCCGTCGCCACTGCTGAGCCCTGCTGTTCGTCGCCGGAATAAAGAAGGTGCCGCCGAGGAGCAGAAGACGAAGATCGGAGACGAGGATGCAGTCGCCGAGGAGTGCACCAGCCGCTACTTCCCGCTGCTTCTTCGCCGGATGTCCTCGCCGTCGTCAGCCGCTACCCGTCCTGCTCCGCTGCCACAGCCACTCGCGATCCCGTCCGTCGACAACACAGCCCCACATGCACTGCCGAGAAGGGCTGAACTGAGAAGCTGCCCTCTACTCTTGCCTCTTGAAGGTGACGGTCACCATGGAGGACTGCCGGAGCTCACCGTCGCTGCATCACTCCATCGCCGGCGTTGCTGCGTATCGCCTTTGCACGGGATTGTTTCATCGATAGGGAATTGAGAGGCAAAAGTGATGAAACGGGAATGGATGTTTTGGCTGCTGAACAATGATCAAGCTATTACTATTTAGGGTAGCTTCCTTTTTGGGCTTTGGGCTAGATCAATATGGAAACTATATAGTTTAGACTTAAGCTAGTTGGGTCAAACATAGCTATAATATAATTATATTGGATCCATAGCTCTATATTAAAACAATATAATATGGGCTAGAATATTTAAGTGTCCAAATAATACTTATAGAAATAATTTTCCTATAGCCCTTAGGAAAACAATTATATAATTATGGGCTTAGTATAACTCTTGAGAAATATAATTTATGTGGGCTCAACAATATCATTGTGTAGGAAATATATATATATATATATATATATATACAACTATAGGAATGTTGGGCCATAGCCTATTATTAACATAACAATAGTTTATATATAAGAGTATATAGTCCCGAGCCCATAAGAAATAATTATACTTATAATTATTTAAATAATTATTTAATAAGAAAATAACCCCTTGTAATATTCAAAAGAGTAGTAGGGAAATTTCGGGGTGTTACAGTGTTGCTGCTGTGAAGTTAGATCATCAGCAGTTGTTTGCTTTTCTGCAAGGTAGTAGTGTTTCTCTGACGCAACTATACTGGGTTTCCTAATCTCTTCCTCTATGACTTTATAAAATACTAAGATTCTTGCCTTTTCTCTATGGCAGGCGTTATTGCTTGTGTTACACCGTTTGCTGACCACAATACTAAGATTGCACTGTCAAACCTCTTCATTTGCACCTTAAATGAAAATTTTCTTTTGGGAACCCAAACAATCCATTTTTATTAGTAGTGACAGCAGTACCATGACACCAATGCCATCTCTATTTATTTATTACCTTGTATTCTAACTTGGATGTACTTGAGAAACTAAATTGTCTGATTTATGTGGATGGGAGCTGGGGCTTTAGAATCTATGTGAATGGTTTACTTTTAGGAAGCAGATTTTGGCTTATAAGGGCATTTAGATACTTTCTTATTTGCTTAGCAGTCAGGTATATGGTTCTCACTACTTGTTCATAAAGATTAACATTCTTGTGCATTTATTTGATTGTGTGAATTCTAAGCATGATACATTCTCACTTTTAAAGATAGGAAACAGTTAAGAAAAGAGTGGAAAAACATGATGCTTCCTCTAACTTTGCTCAGGATTTACAAATGTGCCAACCATTGACCTATGTTTGAAATTTTGAAGTTGATATCTTTTTCCAACTAATTCTTACCCCCCCCTTCTCCCAAAACACACACACACACACACACAATTGTCTAGATTATCTACATCTGAGAGGAAATAGGTTTGAGCTGTGGCCAGTGCTGGTTTTTCTTTTCTACTTTGTACGTGCGTATTGTTGTGGTTTCATTATCCTTTATCTTTGACTGCAGCAAAGTTCAGAGAAAGACTAGAGCCTAATAAGGATAAGATCCCAGCACATGTCATGCAAGTTATTGAAGAACTGACCAAACTCCAACTACTTGAAGCGAGTTCTAGTGAATTTAACGTGACACGTAACTATTTAGATTGGTTGACTGCTTTGCCATGGGGCACTACAGGTTTGCTGTTCTACTTTTTGTTTTGTTTTGTTTTTTGTTTTTTTTTTTAAAGTTTTTATTTATTATAAATTTTAGGCTAAAGTGTCATCCCGCACCCTGAACCATTCACGATTATTCATCCCGCACCATGAACTTCAATAAGTGATTATTCGAGCCATAAACTAATTTTTTTTTTGCGTCTAGCACTTTTTGTAGGTAATCCGGTAAATGGGATGACATGACTCCGGTTTCAGCGCTTAGGTGGCTTTTTTTGTCTAGTCAGAGCACATGTGTAGGTTATAAATATGTATATGGCTTTATTTTCTCCCAAATTAGGCTTTTTCATCACCAAAACCCTAAAGATTTGGCTTTGAATCTGATTTCTTCTCCTCTCTTCTCTAGTACGGGTTCATCAACATCAAAACATAAGACATTGTTGAAGATGTCATCTTCTTCGTATTCATCACGAGTGAGAGCAAATATGGAGTACGAGCCTAGTATATTTTGTAATTGTGGTTTGAAAGCTCCGATTTGTACAACTAGAGACTTGGGTAAAAAATTCTTCGGGTGTCAAAGATGGAAGGTAGGCATTGGGTGAATATATATTCAATTTTATTCATTTTTTAAAATTTTTTTCATTTCTTATGTAATTTCCATTTGCAATTGTGGATATTTGTTTATGAATTTATTACGGAAATTTGTTTATGGAATTGTTTAGGCAAACTGGAATTTTCACCAAATTGGATTTTGTTTTTGGAAATTGTAAGGGATTGGCAATTTTTTAGGCAAACTGGAATTGAGTACAATTTTTTAGGCTTTTATTTATTTTAATTTGGATAGATTTCACCCTTCAATTTTGTTTAATTTTATTAACTATTTTAATTTTACATGTACAGGATGGAAACGGTTGCGGGTTTTTTTTTATGGAAGGATCAAAGTTCTAGGAGGGGCGAAAGTGAGCACGAAGACATAAACGCGATGTTAGTCTCTTTGAGTCGTGAAATAGGAGGTGTGCGGGACCTAATTGTAACAGAGTATAGTGAAATGAAAAAAGAGAACAAAGTACTAAGAAAAAACTGTTTTGTTCTCATTATTGTAATTGTAATACTTTTAGTCAAATTGTTGGTTTTAGATGGTAAGTAATGAAAAATGTCAATGTTGTGCCTCATTTAAATGATTGCTGCCAAATTCACAGATGCTAAAATTCATTCACTAGATGGAAATAAACCATAAACCATTCATAGATGGTAATAAACAGCTGCAAAATATCTCTAAAACCTAACTAAAACAGCACCAAAACATGACCAAAACAACACTAAAACATGACCAAAACAGCACTAAAACCTGACCAAAACAGCACCAAAATACCTCCAAAACAGCACCAAAACATCTACAAAATATCTCCAAAACCTAACCAAAATAGCACTAAAACCTGACCAAAACAGCACCAGAATACCTCCAAAACATGACCAAAATAGCACCAAAACAGCTGCAAAATATCTCCAAAACCTAACCAAAACAGCACCAAAACATGACAAAAACAACACTAAAACCTGACCAAAACAGCACTAAAACCTGACCAAAACAGCACCAAAATACCTCTAAAACATGACCAAAACAGCACCAAAACCTGACCAAAACAGCACCAGAATACCTCCAAAACATGACCAAAACAGCACCAAAACAGCTGCAAAATATCTCCAAAACCTAACCAAAACATGACCAAAACAACACTAAAATCTGACCAAAATAGCACCAAAATACCTCCAAAACATGACCAAAACAGTTGCAAAATATCTCCAAAGCATAACCAAAACAACACCAAAATCTTACCAAAACATCAACAAAATAGCACCAACACTTCACCAACACAGCACCAAAACTGGACCAAAACAACACTGATTTCATACATGCTGAAATTTGTTCATACATCCATTCATTAAAGTATCAAAACAGCTCATATCATAATTCAGACTACCTAGTAATTTACAATCATTTGTTCATACATCAACAAAACACTAGGTAGTAATCTACAAAAACACCAAAAACATCATTGTCTTCATCAATCATCATATGCCTCCATGGTTCCATTTACTTCACTCTGTGCAAGCTACATAAATAAAAGCATCATTGTCAGCCTTTCTAGCATTATTTACAGCCATGTAAAGGAATAACTGTACTCAATTAATTTACCTGAAGCTCCAACTAAGCTTTCCTGCGACAAGCATGCCCCTCTTCCTCTCCCTCTACCTCTACCTCTACCCCTTGCAGCAGTAGGTCCTCTTCCTCTTCCTCTTCCCCTAATAGCAGCAGTACTTGAAGGTTCAGCTTGTTGGCTTGAGAGTGTAGGACAAAATCGTTTATTATGTCCCTTTCCCTTGCATAATTGACATGTCATAATTCTTCCTTTTCTTGACAATTTCCTAACCTCTTAACTGATTTTCTGCTTTTGTTTTTCATTATCTTCAAGTTTTTTCTTCTTTCTTGGCCTACCAGTCATCTTCCTTGGAACAGGAGCATGTATCTCATCACCTTGAGTCTTTGGCCAAAACATTTCTCCATTAATCTTCTCTAAAGCCTTCAAATTTTCAGCAACCTGTGCTTCATTTGGTGTCTTGGCAATCTGCCAAAAATGACCTTTCAACACTTTTCCTCTGTGGCTTTTACTCCAATTGGCATATACATGCCTAACACAATTTCTATGCTGAACTCCTGGGAATAAATTCTGTATCACACTGGATAATCCCTACAATGGATAAAGCAGAAAATGTAGACAAATGAGTACAAAGTCAGTCCTAAAAATATATAGAAAATGAATTTCAAACTGAAATTGGGTTAATTACCTTTTGTTGATCACTCATTAGTGTCCATTCACTGCTGTCCACAATCTCCAAGTCAGCCTTTAGAAGCTCCAAAAACCATCTCCATGAAGAACTATTTTCAATCTCCACAACAGCCGAAGCAATTGGGTACATCTGATTATTCCCATCCCTACCAACAGCTGTGAGGATTTCACCCTTCAATTTCCCTTTCAAGAAGCATCCATCTAGTCTAATAAATTTCCTACACCCCGTTAAGAATCCCTTTTTTATGGCATTAAAGCATACATAAATCCTCTCGAATACCGAGGGTGATGTAGGAACTGTTCTTGTAGTTTTTATCTTAACGCTAGAACCGAGATTAGAATCTAGACACTCTTGAGCATAATCTCTAAGCTTCTTGAACTGACTCTCATACCCTATATCCAACTTCTTAAAGATCCCCATTATTGCCCTTCTACACATGCTCACTGAGACATTGATGTTCAACTCTTCTTTAATGGCCCTACTCAACTCTGAATAACCAATACTAGGATTTTGCCTAACCTTTTCCTCATATTTACACTCCACCCACTTCTGACTAATTATCCCTAATGTAAATTCAGTGTTGCATCTATGATCCAACATCATTGATTTCACTTGAAAACACCTTGTTATTTCTTCCCAACCTGCACTTAAATGAAAAGTACACCCCTTTCCAAGACATTCTACCCTAACATACTTTAATCCATTTTTTTTCCAAAACAAATCCCTCTTTGTATGTACAGCATAACTAATCATACCAAGCTTGAATTGCACATTATCATCAAAGTACATACCTAATTCAAAACATTAATACCAACAATTTAATACATACCATTAAAACTATTCAAACAGTTTAATACATAACATTAAAAAACAGTTTTATTAAAACAGTTTCATATAAAACATTAAAACAAATTAAGTTTAATACATAACATTAAAAAATTAGTTTTATTCAAACAGTTTCATACAAAACATTAATACAAAACATTAAAACAGATTCAACTTGATTTAAACAATTTTAAAACACTTTTATTCAAACAGTTTGTTTCATTGCTGTCCACCATCTCCCAAAAAAAATAGATTCAAACACTTTAGAACAGTTTATAAATTTCTGTTTATGTAGTGAATACAAACATATTGGTTAAACATATATAGATAATGAAGTGCACATACCTAATTCAATAATTGGTGGATCAGATTTAGGGTTGAACTTGGGGTACTTCTCATTGTACTTAGAATGAACTTCATTCCCTTCATCATTCTCTTGGTCTTCTTCGACTGTAGGTGGATCTTCTGAATCATAATATTCTGAATCTTGGGCATCTTGTTCAGGAATATATGATGGTGAGACATTTGACTCATCTACTCTTGGCTTTCTCTTTCTCTTGGCCCTACCCTTACTTGGAATACTATTATGCTCCCCTTGGTCACTATCACTGCCAACTTCATGCTCAATGTTATTCTCACTTTCACCCTCAGTGTCACTTTCTATTTCACTACCAAAATCAGTATTTGTCCCTTCTTCACTCACAGATTCAGCATCTCCCTCAAATTCACTCCCCGCATGCTCATCCCCTACTCCTTCCTCAAACTCATCCTCACATTGTTTTTCACCCCCTTCAGGCCCCGGTAAACATAAACCAACTACTTCAGGGTCATCTATTCCATGTTCAACATAAATCTCACACTTTTTGTGTTGACTACTAATATGAGCTAAGTGTAGACTACTAGCATCATTGTTTAATAGTTTTAAGGCTTCAAAAGGTTCAGAGGGTAACTTGTATGTAAGAGAGACTATTTTCCCATATCTTTGGTCAGTTATATATTTTAGTAAATGGGGATAACATATAAAATCTAGGTCCATATGCACTACCTCAGTCTCACCATTTAAATATTCTAGCCTAGGTTTTTTCACAAAGTTACCACCATGGTAAATTATTAGATCCACAGAGTCATTCATCCTGAAAAAAAAACACCAAACATATTCAATAACCCTATCAACCACTATGCAGGACCACAATTATTAACATAAAAGCAAGGACCACAGACAACACTTTAAGGCTTTATACACAACAAAGTGACAAAATCTAACTGCAAAACACTGTATTCAAGACCACATTTGTACACACATATGCAAAAAAAAGATAAAGGCAGCAGATTCACTATATCAAAAGCATAAAATAAAGTATTCAAACCGGGACCACACAACTTTAATTTATTCAAACATTATTGGAGTCTTCAAGCATAAAATAAGGACATTCTTCTCGTTCGTGATTTAGGGAACAACAAAAATATACCTTAGGTTTGGATATCGAAGGTTGCAGTCGACGCACACTCGGATTTCGAAGGCTTGGATTTCGGAGGTTGCAGGCTTGGATTTCGCAAGTTGCAGTCGACGCACACTAGGATTTCGAAGGCTTGGATTTCGGAGGTTGCAGGCTTGGATTTCGGACGTTGCAGTTGACGCACACTCGAATTTCGAAAGCTTGGATTTTGGATATTGCAGGCTTGGATTTCGGACGTTGGAATTGAAGCTTGAATGTCGCCAGAGGATTAGGTTTGGTGTCGTCAATCTCAATTCAAACAAATTAGGGCTTTAGTTTGTTTTTTTAAGGTTAGGGCTTTAGTTTTTTTTTTTTTTACGGTTAGGGCTTTAGTTTATTACAATTACAGAGTATTATTTTGTTTTGTTTTTTTTAAATCTTACATGGACTACTCAAACTCTAATTAGCCAAGTGACTAGACAAAAAAAGCCACCTAAGCGCTGAAACCGGAGCCATGTCATCCCATTTACCGGATTACCTACAAAAAATGCTAGACGCAAAAAAAAAAATTAGTTTATGGCTCGAATAATCACTTATTGAAGTTCATGGTGCGGGATGAATAATCGTGAATGGTTCAGGGTGCGGGATGACACTTTAGCCTAAATTTTATGTTAGAATAATATTTTAATCTAAAATTAGTTATGACTCTGGGATGGACATAAAAGAAAGGGGAGGGGGCAGTTCACACTTTAAATGATGGAAGATAATTATCTCATTTCAAAAGTCAGATGGAGAGAATTTGTGAAATAGATCTGAATACATATGCTGCAACATTTCTGTTAGCTGCTCTCTGATTGAGATATTAATTTAGTTATGATAGCTGCAAGAATTGGTATGCACTGTAACCAGCTGCTTATGCTGTGAAGATGTGAACAAACATCATTTATGCCTATTTCACTAAGCAGTTAAAGATGTTTCTTGTTTGGATAGTTGTAATCAATTTTTTGAAATAAGAAGAAATCTAGTTTTAATCAAATTTTAGTTCTGATTTGCTGCTGCTGATTTTAGCACTTTTGCATTATAGTTATGCTGCACCAATTTCTGAATAATATCCTTGTAACATAAATGCAGCAATGAGAACTTTGATGTGTTAGGAGCACAGAAAATACTTGATGAAGACCATTATGGACTAAGTGATGTTAAAGAGAGAATACTGGAGTTCATTGTTGTGGGAAAACTTAGGGGAACTTCACAAGGTTGGTAACTTTTTATCTCATTACTACATGACTATGACAATGTTGCAAGATCCTCTATTCATCTCCTTGAACAGTTAATACATAACTACAAAAAATGTGTGTAAATAATGCATCAGATAAACAGAGACTGGTGCAACATAAGTGGATTAAATTTTGTCCAGAGCAACTCATATTAGTTCAAAGAGATTTTACTGATATTAGTTCAATTGTTTGGCGGATTTTTTTATTTTATTTTTTTTGAGAGGCTGATTTTTATTTTTAAATGCATTCTTCAAATAGGTAGTAGGTAGTTACACTTTCTGTTATTCAACGGTTTTTTATAGTCAACCATTGTATTTATTATTATTTATTATCAAATAAATTTTTTTAAAATAATAATGACTATCTGCGTCTTGAACTGGGCAGTTCCAGACGCAGATAGTCTATTTAAAAAAAATAAAAAATTACCAGCTGCGTCCGGAATTAAGCAGTTCCGGACGCAGCTGGTGACTATCTGCGTCCGGGGCAACTCTGGACGCAGATAGTCTGGACCAATTGCGTCTACGGAGTATGCGTCTGGTGTACTCCAGACGAAAAAAGTCCAAAATTCCAGACGCAAATACCCCTTTTTGTACTAGTGAATTGCCAGGCACAAGACCTTGCCTGGAAAACCCCAGCAGAATGGTGTTGCCGAACGTATGAACAGGACACTGTTAGAGAGAGCTCGTTGCATGCTCTCTAATGCTGGGTTATGGAAATGACGTGACTTTTAGGGCGAGGTCGTTTCTATTGCATCCTATTTGGTAAATAGGTCTCCACATTCATCCCTCGATTTCAAAATTCCAGAAGAAGTTTGGTCAGGTAATCCTGTTGACTACTCTATGTTAAGAGTTTTTGGATGTCCTGCATATGCTCATTCTAGTACGGGTAAATTAAACCCTAGAGTTGTCAAATGCATTTTCCTTGGTTATGCCTCTGAGTCAAAAGGGTATCGTCTATGGTCTACTGATTCTCATAAGATCATTTTAAGTCGAGATATCACTTTTGATGAAAATGCGCTACTTTCTTATGGAAAAGATCGTGTTATTCCCAGTACAGGTGATACGCAGAGTATTGGTGAGAAGGTGGAGTTTGAGTTCAGGCCTATGAATAGTATTACTACCACTGATGGTAATACTAAAGATGATGCTTCTACTAGTACTGTGCCTCTCGTCGAGCAACAACGAGAGTACTCTATTGCCCAAGATCGGCCTAGGAGGACAATTAACAAACCTGCTAGGTATGCTACTAGTGATGATGAAACCCACTTGGTTGCTTACGCACTTTCAGTTGCACTTGATGGTGATCCATCCGGTTATTCTGAGGCTATTTCCTGTGCCGACTCGTCCAAGTGGTTGGTTGCTTACCAAGCCTCTTCCAATTGCTAAGTTCAAGCAGTGTTTGAGTTTAGTCGGTTGTTCCAGTTGTTAATTCTACTATGAATTTGGTTCAAAGTGGAGATTGTTAAAGTGTGCCTCAAATTCATAAGAATGCGTCTTCCACTACGTAAATGTCGCATTACGTCCACGTCCACATTCTCTTGCACATCTTCACGAACATCTTGGATCTCCACTCACTTCATGCGTATTTTTCTACTTGTGTTTAGTATAAATAGGTTTGCATTTCTTTGTAATTTGTACCATCAATCATCAATTGAATTGAATTCATTTCTTTTCAATTCCTTTCTTTCTCAAGTGTAGTGTATATATATATATATATATATATATATATATATATATATATATATATATATATATATATATATATATATATGTATAAAATATTTTCCCAATATTGTAATTTTCTTATTTGTCATTTCTATTATTTCCCTATTATTTAACTTTTATAATTCTCAATTTTCGATAATTCGCTTCCGCATTATTCCGCTATATTCCTAACAGCTTGTCCTTTTGGTCATGTATAGGCGTCTATTTATACAAGTGGGCTTAGAGCCTAAACTCCTAGACGGTCTCATATTATGAGTCCTTACATTAGAAATAGGAAGTTCACTCCTTATTATATTACGAATAGTAAGCCCAATCTTGCTAAACTCCTAAGTTGCTTCATGCATGTTGGGTATCTTTCTTCGTTCCTCTTAATCCAGTTATCTCTTGGACTGTTAGCATCGGATCGGAACCAAAACCATACGATTTGTTCCAATTCCGGTTATTCCGATTCTGGTTGTAAAAAATCTAGAATCAAAACCGCCAGTCCTGGTTAAGAACCGGACTGCTCCGGTTCCAGAACTGTAATTTGAATGTAGTGGTTGTCCACTTGTCATAAATTAATGATAAAATTCAGTAGGACTGTAGGAGCTTCAAACCACAATCCCCAAAAATAATGGTGTCAGCCAAATCTCCTGAACCAAAAGTAATGATAAAATAAATCTCCAATGCAAACCCCATTGTTGAAAAAACCCCATATATGAAATAAAAATTTAAATTCATTATCAATGATCAAATTAAATTGGAATCATAATATTCTGGGAAGAAAGCGGATTAAAGCAAAAAAAAAAATGTAAACCTGTACTTGTTGGGTATGTTATTGATCATGATAGTGGTTATTCTATCTCCGCAATCTGATTCCCTAATCTCTTCTTCATTTATCATGAAACACTAAATTTGGTTATCCGAAATTGGACAAATAAACTGAAAAATGACTAATCAAACATTTTCCAAACACTCCTTTGCTATAACATTCTTGCACCTAAATTTTCTATAAAAAAAAAAGAACACAAAAATTGTCCTCAATTCTTTTAGGGAATCATCAATTTATGCACGCACACAGCACCATCCTTGCACAAATCACGCATTGAACTTCACAAACGGCGAGTTTTACAAATTAAAAAAAAATTGCGTCAAATACTTGTCTGTATATAGGACTTGTTTCTCGTATTTATTACGTCATACACTGATTTTGAGTGTATTATTTTTATTTATTTATGGCAAGAAGTTGAAGAAGACGACAATGGCGAAGAAGATGAGAAAGACGGTGATGGCAAAGAAGATGAAGAAGACAGCGATGCCAAAGAAAATGAAACATCCGACGATGGCGATGGAGATGAAGAAGACGTCAATAATGACAAAGGTGAGATGAAGAAGACGACAATAATGGTGAAGGTGAGTTGGAGAAGACAACGATGGGATTAATTTACTGAGTTCTGGATTTGGTTGTTGTTGTTGTTGCATTTTTTTTCTTTTTTTTTTTTTTTGTAATTAGTGGATTGAAAAATTTGTGAGTTTTGAGTTTTGACATCTGAGGATGAAGATGAACATAGGAAAACTTGAGGTGTAATCCATTAGAAATGCTACTTCATTTGTCTCTATGTAAAATTCAAATCTTGAAATGGTGAAGCAGAATAAAGGTTAGGGATTAGAGATTACAAGGCTAAAATTGTCATTTAATAAATATACCCAACCAGCCACTCATAAACGTTGCTCACTCAAACGTTTCATTTTTTGGCTGATTGGCCCAATTAATCATTTACCAAACACTTATAAACAACTTATGGACTGGTCAATTAGCTAATTTTGGTCAAATCAGTTAATCAGCCAATAACCAAACACACCCTAAATTCCCTTCTCCAAAATTTGTCAAATCTACTTAAAAATGACTAATCAGACATTTTCCAAACACTCCTATGCTATGAACTTCTTGCACCTAACTTTTCAAAATCTTCAATCAAAAGAACACAAAAAATGTCCTCAACTTCTATTAGGGATACTTCAATTGATTCGCACCCATAACACCATCCTTGCACAAATCTTGCATTGAACTTCACACACATTGAGTTCGTCCAATCTCTGGAAATTCTTTTTTTTTTTTTTACCTGAAATACATGTTAGTACATAGGACTTGCGTTTCTTGTATGTATTACGACACATGAAAAATGCAAGTGGCACTTTATTCTTGATACCTCCTTGACCCTTGAACAATACTTTGGCTACATTTGTTGTTATATTTGTAACAGTAGATGGGCAGCATACATTAGTGTCGCTTAGCTTGATACCGCTCATTCTTATTTTCCTTAGACTCAAATCCCTCTTGTCCCGTCCTATAGAATGTAGACTAAAGTTGTTGAGGGTGACATGCAATCCCGACCGCCTGAGCCAGAAGCCTGTGGTGTGCATGTTAGCATGAGGCTGGGAATTGAATTCCCCTGAATGTGAAGTACTTACAGAATGAGTTGTTGGTTGCTAAGTATAATTTGGAACCATACATTATGGAGGCATCTTATGCAGGAAGCCGAGGAATGAAGAAGTCAACCAGAGCTGACAAAGAAGTGGACATGGCTTCGTTGGTTGGATTTTAGGTGAACTTTTTTGTTAGTGTACAAGTTATACACTTTGAACTACCTTTTTATTGGCTTAATTATTAGTCAAAAACATAAGTTATGTTAGTAGGTAGTTTGGTCCGTTATCTTGGTTAAAGGCAGTTTTCCTCACGTACTCTAGAGCAGCGCCAACGAGTAATCCAGTGGACGTGATTTATTCAAATCAGAATTCAGTCATCATGATCCTCATTTTACTCAGATCTAATCTTATGGCTGATCCTTATTTGGAGTGGTTTTCAGCTGCAAACATTAAGGAAAGTTTGGTTGATGGCTTGGCTATAAATATAGCTCTATCACATGGGATTCATTACGCCAATTACTATTTTAAATACCACTTCCATTATTCTCTTGAATCAGAGTCTATAAGAGGATTTCATACTGGTTTTTCTTCAGTTCTTCACGTGTTCTTGTTCTGGTTGCTTGAAGAGTCAGTCGTGTTGGTGAATCATGATGTTCTGCACAGTATCAGCTCCAAGATGAGGAAGGCTTAGCTAGGAGTATTTTTTGTAACCATTAGTGTAGGATGGTTGTTGTTAGACTCCTTGTAACCCCTGTGATCATCTAGTGGATTGGGCTGACGTGAAGTGCCCCGCAGACGTAGGAATGGAGCTCCGAACTGCGTGATCAATTCTGGTGTCTGGTTCCTTTTTTATTGCTTTATTTTCTTGGTTTTTGTTTATCTGTTTTTATAGTTTTTTCCTTTCAGATAAATAATTGCTTTAAAATAATGTTGGAACCTTTATAGAAAATTATACATTCAAGATCCACAATCTAATTTCAATTGGTATCAATGCCCGGGGATTTAAGTTATTAGTCTAACCGATCTGGCTAAGAAATTGTGTTTCTTGAACTTACAATTTCACAGTGCTTTATTGTTTTGGTTATACACTTTTTTATTCATCTCACAGTGTGTTAAGTATTCCAGGATGGATAAGCACCGACCTCCTCCAGAACTAACTGGAGAAAACTATGCATACTGGAAAGCTCGCACCAGAACGCATCTGAGGGCCAAAGGTGTATGGAAAACAGTGCTATCCGGATGGATTCATCCTACCAAAGACGGTGAAAAAGAAGGAGATCCAAAGGTGTGAAAACCAGAAGTTAAACGGGATGCTACAGAGACTATTACAACAAGCTTCAACGCTAAAGCCTTAGATATTATATTTTCTCTAATACATGAAAGTCAATTTAACTTGATTACATGCTGTGACACTGCTAAAGAAGCTTGGGAAATTTTAGAGACCACTTATGAAGGCACGACTTCGGTCAAGCAGTCCAAACTTCAACTAGTCTAGAGTGATTTTGAAGACTTACGTATGAATGAGGATGAAAACATAGTAAGCTTCAACGAACGAGTTCAAGAGATTGCAAACCGTGCTGTCACTCTGGGCGAACCATTTTCACAACAAAAATTGATCAAAAAGGTTCTCCGTTCTCTCCCGCCTCGGTTCAGGATGAAGGTAACTATTATACAAGAACATTTTGGGTGGGAAGACCAAAGCTTGGCACAACTTATGGGTAACCTCAAAACTTATGAGATGGAAATATTGACTGACCATTCTAGAAAACAAAAGAATGTTGCCTTCACAGCTGACGAACAGGGTACTGTACCAGATCCAGACCAAATCGAGGATGATGATCCAGTTGTTCTGCTAACCAAGCATTTTAATAAAATCTTGAAACAGGTCAAACAAAAGAATAGCTTCCGCGGTAACACACCTCAAAACTCCAACGGATCAAAACCTAATTCAACAACGAGTGGATCAAATTACAAGCTCACTACGTCTCATACAACACAACTGTAACACCCCGGACTTACCTTCCCGTACATCCAAGGGAGTTACCGCCACACCTAGAGAGAGAGTTCTATTATTTCGCAATAAACCTCACTCTAGGTGCACAGGCAAAAGGAAACTCTTCTAACCACAACAGCCACCCAACAGATACTTATGCACTTATATATATATCAGCTGAAAAGCTTAATTAAGCAAAATATACATTCTTGCACTTATATATATACATGAGGTACCTTACAGATCAAGGTTCAACTACGACCCGACTAGTCATACTTAGCCATCACTAAGGCTACAAAAAGTATGTACACAAAAAAAAGAACTCCCAAGAACTCGACGTCTAGTCCATCATGCGGTACACGGGGCCGGTGAACTCTCCCCAGACCAGGTGCCACTCCCCCTCGTACTAGGTGATATGGTCCAAAAACCGAGAGGTTGTTATGACCATCGACCATTCCTCCCAACAGTCCCGAGGGCTAGGGTCCTAAGGGTAAGGGTACTGCACTATGAAGTCAAGGGGATTGCTACCATCTGGACAAGAAACAAAAGGGGCCGACGGAGCTACAAGAGTATCTGGGCTGACGGGAGCTACAGGAGCATAACCAAGTGCGTATGGGTCTTCACCCTCCATCATCTGTATGTACACGTCGTAGTCCATGCCTTCACAAACATACTCCGGTGAACTTTCAGAATTCACCGGGCTACAGGAACTGACACTATATTGCATCTGTTAGGAACACAGTGAAGTGTAGTTAGCGCGACGGCTAAGTAAAGATATCCGCGGGCTATTCAAAACTAAATAAAGGTTTTGTAAAATTGTTACGTGGAAACCTTATACCTTACTCATCGGCAGAGATTCTACTTGCAACAATTATAAATAGCAACTTGCACCGCAAAATTCAATACCATCCCGAACCATTTCCCTCTTGACGAGGTCATTTAATAATCATTTACTTACCCAAAGAACGTATTGTTAATCACTTTATTTTGCTCATTTTGCTCATAATCACTTTATTTGAAAAACCCTTCCCTCATAGCGAAATTCTCATCACTTTTCACCTTTTAAAGAGGGAGATCACCCACAACTCGGTCCTAGATAGAAAGTGCGAGGCCTCTGGAGTTCTTTCTTCACTTTTGACCACTTGGATCGTTGAACTCGGGTTCAGTGGTCGCCGCCCGGTCTAATACTGATCCCCTGGACTTATAGGAGCGTTAGAATGATTCCTAGCTAGCCTCACTAGGTTCATAAGAACGACACCTACCCGAACATAGAGTGACTATACTTAAGTGTGCACACCCCCGTAGGAGTACCTTTTCCTTCCGGGTGATATAGTACTCGGCGAATAGACTTCGCCCACAGTATGAATGATCATACACATAACCATCATGCGGGAAAGGCACTTTAAGCCCATCTTTATCCCGTAGGTTAACAAAGTCCTTCACCACTTTTACTAGAACTAAGGTTTGAAAATCATTTTTCTACTTTTTCCTTTTCTTGCATCAAAAATATTTTGGACGTACTTGGGTCAATCCCAATATTCGGAAATTGATTCCCCCTTTAACCAACTCCAGAAATTTCCTTTTCTTTTGCATAACATTTGGATAGTACACTACTAACCTTTCACAATGACAATTCAAGTGTAACTATCATACACTTTCAACACCACATTTTTCACATAGGTATCATACTTGACACATACATCTCAATGCATATAACATATACATACACTTCCCAACCTTAACATGGGCATAACACACAAAATACATTTATTCTTTACATGCACATAATACCACCTCCTTATAATATTTATATGTCCACACATGTGCAACACTACCTACATCATTACACTTTTTCGTAACAACATATATATTTTCGGTTTATACATACTATATGCTTACACTCAAATGTGACATTTATACTAATTATATATACATGCATATGTATTCGTCACACACACACACACACACACACATATATATATATATATATATATATATATATATATATATATATATATATATATATATATATATATTCACGGCACACACAAACCCACATAGATATATACATACACGGCACATACATATATATATACACACAAATACATAATTTCCCCTTCTTCCTAGTATGTGTACTCCTATCATATCCTTGCTATACAACTAAGGCAAAATCACCACATAACACATAGGTTTTCATGCACCCAAGTCAACAACAAATCATAACCTAGCTATCAATTATCTAGTTTCAAACAACCTCAACCAAATAAAGGGATTCCTTACCTTAACCGGGTTACTAGTCTCGTAGAAGACTCTTGGAGTTGATTTCCCCAATTTCACCTTAAAACCCTAAAATTCCACCAACAACATAACACAAAATTTAAGAAATCTTAGCTTAGATTCATGTTCTAGGAGGAAAAATAAAGCTATTCACCGAATAAAATTGAAGTTTTACCGAAAAGCTTGAGACTTGTGTATAATGTTTGGCTATGGAATGTGAAGCTCTAATGGAGAATGAAGATGATCTCACTCTCTCTCTTCTCCTTGAATTTTCGGCCAAATGAAGGAAAATGGGGAAAAAATGACTTTATAAGCTTAAACCTACTTGGTTGACTAGTCTCCATAATATGTGGTAATATTAATTGTGACAAGTGTCACTCACTTATGGTTTGCTCTTGAAAAATATCTTAGCTTAGACTGATCGGGATTAAATCAGATGAATTCTCGGTAGAAACTAATTTAATTCAAATAATTTTCGGAACCAAAAATTTACCCCAGACTGAAACTTAAAATTGAGCTAGGTTCGGTACACCGCGAAATTTAGCGGTGTACGATCAAAATAAATTTTCGCTGCTATGGTTTAATTTAATTAAATAGAAAATTCAAGAATAATAGTATGGTGTCTAATAATGCATTTCCTAGGAAATCCGAGCTGAAAATTCGTCCTTAAAAATTTTTACGGTTCGTGACCGGTACGTACGATCGCAGCTTATTACTAACTATCCTTACTTATAATAATTCTTTTGAGGCATCGGGAGATCATCTCATGAATGCTATACCCTAAAGAAATATTTTTCGAACCTTAATCTTACTGGACTAGGTGAGGGGTTACACCAACCGTCTGCATCACGAATAACCCAACCTCGAGAAAGAACAAGTGGCACAAACATACGGTGCTATGAGTGCGAAGGCTACGGACATGTTCAGGCTGAATGTCCCACCTACTTGCGAAGAAAAAAATCAATGGCGGCACTAACATGGAGCGATGATGAAGCTGACCCAGAAGTTGAAGTTGATACAGAAGAGATTACTGGCAATTTTGTTGCTTTCACGGCCAGGATTACAACTGACCCAGAAGATGAAGACGAAGATCCAGCTGACTCGGAAGGTTGTGACTACAACTCGGCAGAAGATCTTGAAGCCCCTGCTTTTTCTTATGAAACCAAGTATAAAAAGTTGTATTCAAAATGGGAATGTTTACTTAAGGCAAATCGTAACTTGTGTAGTCAAGTAGGGATATCAGAAAAAGTCATCAATGTATACAAAGATCAAATAAGTGAAAGAGATCTACAACTCAAAGCAGCTTCTGAACGAGAAGCCCAGCTGAACCAGGATGTGGTCAAGCTTACACAGGAATTAAGTTCACTCAAGAAGCAAATCCAGATGATGAACACCACATCAACACTTGATGAAATTGTTGACACAGGTCGGCAATCAACTACCAAATATGGTCTTGGCTTCATCGGAGACAAAAACAAAGGGCAAACTATCTTTGTCAAAGCTACTGGACCAACTCCAGAAGATACTCCAGAAGCTAGTACAACAAGGCATATGAACTCAGCAAGGCATCGTCGCAATATGGTCTTGAAATATAAACGTATTTCTAAACCTTTTAACCCTATATGTCATTATTGCTGGATGCGCGGCCACACCAGACCTGAATGCTACTATTTCTACAAGGATCAAAGGGTTGAGAAGTACATTCACAAGCGCATTGCACCTTTGGTAAAACAAGTTTGGGTCAGGAAAGCGGATTTTATAACCCAGAAAATACCAAATGCACCGCAATGGAAAAGTGGTACCCAAGAACTAGTGGAAGGTGTAGAGAATCTGGAAATTCAAGATTGAAGGGTTAACTTTGAAATAAACCAGGTATGTTTTTGTAACACCCCAATTTTTCACCTCTTGGATTTATTACAAAATCCCTAATAATACAATACATTGCGGAAGCATCTAACAAGTAGAAAACTGGGTGTTACCGCCACGCTTAGGTATCTCTCCTATACCCAAACGCTAAGGCTAAACTTACAACCTCACATAACCATATCGACATCCAAATATGTACATATGGAAATAATTCTTTCAGGGTGTCTATTCTAGGATAGAGTAATTCTCAACCTCGACTCCCATCCTATTCAGAGCTCATCGGGCTTCAGGAGCCCATACTAGACAACATCTGTAAACACATCGAAGTGTAGTTAGCGCGACGGCTAAGTAAGGAAATCCATTGTCACTCAAAAGTAAACAAAGGTTTCGAAAAACATAATTCTCAGAAAACTGTAGCTTTACCCATAAGTTGAAAATCTACCTGCAACCAGGTTATCAACAAAAGAAAGTATAGTAGAGTACACGAGTTGCATCAGCATATAATACTTTTCATTTCCGAAAATTTCCATCATTTAACTCAAAGTAGAAAGTTCAACAACACACACTTTACTGTTCAAAAATTCGTGACATTTTATTCTTTAACGTAGTTACGGAGTAACTAGATTTTCTTAGTTAGTAAAATTTACTTAGTTTTCCCCTGGATAAGCGCAAGGCATTCTTGGAATATTTTCAAGAACCTCGAGCCACGGCACTCATGCCTCCCGCAGGTCAAACATCTCAACAACTTCCGGGCCCCGGCTCACAAGCCTCCCGTAAGTCGACCATCTCAATAACTTCGGGCCACGGCTCACAAGCCTCCCGCAAGTCAAACATCTCAATAACTTCCGGGCCCCAGCTCACAAGCCTCCCGTGAAGTCAAACATCTTAATAACTTTCTGGCCACGGCTCACAAGCCTCCCGCAAAGTCAAACATCTCAATAACTTCCGGGCCCCGACTCACAAGCCTCCCGTGAAGTCAAACATCTCAATAACTTTTGGGCCACGGCTCACAAGCCTCCCGCAAAGTCAAACATCTCAATAACTTCTGGGTCCCGGCTCACAAGCCTCCCATGAAGTCAAACATCTCAATAACTTCCGGGCCCCGGCTCACAAGCCTCCCGTAAAGTCAAACATCTCAATAACTTCCGGGCCACGGCTCCCGCAGGACTTCCGTAAAGTCAAACATTTCAATAACTTTCGGGCCACGGCTCCCGCAGGCTTCCCGTAAAGTCAAACATTTCAATAACATTATCCAGGAACTAAGGTTTTCAAATCATTCTTTCCTTTCCTTGAGTTTAATTAGTATATTCACGTGATGACCCCAAAACGATCATTCTCATCCTAATATGATTCCAAAATACCCATATTTGTCAATGACTTTTCGTTATGAAATTTCCAAGTGACAAGAGTCACATTTGTTTCTTAAAAACACAAATTTTCGCCAAATTGATGAACATAATTTACAAAATAATATTTGAGCTTTCAAAAATTGACTCGGTTGCCTGTAAGCCTTCCAAACATCATAACACTTGGGAGCAAAAACATCGGAAGAAGGTTCGGTCATAAACGGAACCGCGTCGCGCAAACTCGCGGTTGTCCGCAGCGACGGACGCACGCGTGCGTCCGGGCCGCGTCCGCTCGTTCGGCAATGACGCCAAAATCCTGGGCGCCACGGACGCGCAGCGGACGTGTGTCCGTGGTCGCGTCCGGCCTTTCGGCCGCGACGCCGAGACTCTGGGCGTCGATGGACGCGCGGTGGACGCGCGTCCAAGGCCGCGTCCATCCGATTCTGCCCACTTCGGGCAGCAAAAACTGGGTTGTAACGCCCCGATTTTCCACTATTTTCACAAGTATAAGCTTATATGGACATAAATACAACATATACATGCATAAATTAGCCATGAACATGTATACAAAATTTACCAAAAATTTCAAGTGTAGTCCTTTGAGCCAACTTGTAGATCCACAAATTTAACACATGATTTTCACATAAAATTCCTAGTTTCATAATTTACTAGCATTTGTTCACCTTCAAGTGATTAAACCAACTTAAGGGATTTCTTACCTCTCAAGTAGATTTTTAAGACCGTAGAAAGATGGTGATCTTCTCCTCCAAACTTTTCACCGAAGATCCTAAACAAAATCACCATAATAACCACATTTTCATGAATCCTTAGTTTAAACCTAAGTTCTAGGAAGGATTCTAGCCATATTAACCGAATAAAACCAAAGTCTTATCTATTATGGACGCACTTGTGTTGAAGAAAATAGCTATGGAGTTCTTGGATCCAAGAGGAAGATGATATTTTCCTTCTCTCTTCTTCCTTCTCTTAATTTCAAAAATGGTAGGGATGGGGAAGACTTGGAGATCAATTTTCTTAGCTAGCTTATCCCACACTCTTCCCATTTAATTAATTATTTATTACTATGTGGTAAATAATGGTGCCACTTGTCACAACCCCATGGTGTGCCTTGTAGAATAAGACTCCTTTGCCAGTTATGGATTAAATCAGATAAAAGTTCAGAGGAATATAACTTAATTCGGGAAAATTTTAATACCAAAATTATTCTAAAAATAATCCCGTCATTAACCACTAAAATCGGGAATTTTTCGGTTCGTGAAATACAGGTACGAAGGTCCGTAACAATTTCACTCTTACAGTCCTATTAAATTTCTCTTGAACTGAGTAGGAAGTTCCGGCTTAATCGTATCATACTTAATAATCCATTTTCTAGGAAAATTCGAACTATATGTACATCCTTAAAAATTTTACGGTTCGTGACCGGTACGTAGATCGCAGCTTATTACTAACCAGTCTCACTTATAAAAATCCTTCTGATGTACCGAGAGATCATCTCATAAATGTCATAGCCAAGAAAATATTTTTCGAACATTAAACTTATCGGAATAGACGAGGGGTTACAGTTTTTTTTTTAAATAAATTATTTTATCACTAATATTTTTTTTTCTTTTAGTGTTCTATTTTCAGGGATAAATAATGGTTGATTTTTTTTCCCTTGGCCGAAAATATCCAAGAAACCTAAACCTTAGACTATCCTTATTCTAAATCTTCTACCTACTTATCCTAAAAGATCTCAAAATCTTGTTGGATTAAATCTCATCCTCTCTCACGCTTCCCAATGCATTATAAAGTCCAACCTTTTGCACAAAACCTCACTTTTCCCCTTTCTTCTTCGTGACCCTACCCGATCGTCTTCCTTCAAGCTCAAAATCGAAAAACCTCAAATCCATCTCCCATGGCTTCAAGTTCCAATCCACAAATTGACACCAACCCGTTCCTATTTTTTCAAAGCTACGGATGAAAGGAACACTCTCTTTCGATCAATCCTAACAAATTCCTCAAATCTTTCACTCTCTTGCAAAGAACGGGTCTTGGCTACACTTCTACAAAATCAAGAGCTTTTGGATGATCTATCTACGAAGGAGTCCCGGAATCTACTGACATTGGCTCAAGGAATCCGTGCTACGCCATGGCCGATTGACGAAAGTGATGATGACGTCGATGAGGCAGAGCTTCAGGCAGCGTTGGAGGCTTCGAAAAAGGATGATAATGTGGTATCACTCTCTGTTTCCTCTTGTTCTGGCACTGTCTTGTTGCTTGTTTCAGTTTCGCTCCCTTTAGTTTCTTCGTTGCCTAGTGCTTTTGTTTGTTCTGATATGCCTAGCTCTTCATGTGTTACATCTGAAGCTGCATCTATTTTTCCTTTAAATGTGCCTACTGTTGTTATCTCTGATATTGTGCATTTGCCTGCTCCTTTACCCTCTGTTTTACCCTCGGTAATGGCTACTTGCTCTGTTTCTGTCTCTGTTCCAGTATGCTCTGTTTCTGGCTCTGCTTCTGACTCTGTTTTAGGAAGGTCTAGGCCCGAGCAAGTCACAATTCCTGATGCTTCTACGTTTAATATACGTGATATTGCATTATATGTTGACTTGCCTGCTGCATTTCCTGTCTCAAAATCTGATGATTCAGTTCCGGTCATTGTTACTACATGTCCCTTGCCTGTGTCTGAGTCAGTCACTGTTCCAGCTTCATCTGGTTCAGTTCCATTGTCTGCCAGAACTACCGAATTACTATCTGATTTAATATCAAAATTGCCTGTACCTTGCTCTGCTATGCTTGTGTCTGTGTCGCTTATACAGGTACCTTTTGAACAATCTCCTCAAAAAGCTAAAAAGAAAGTTTCTGGAAAAAGGAAGCTAGATGATACAAGTGATGTGGTCATTGTTGATGCAGCTGCCTCTGTTAGCCCGATTATCGACCCTGCCTCACCACCCGCAAGCATCAAGATTGAGAAGTTCAAACCAATTTTGCGTGATTCATCCTTGATTAGAGAGTGGACTACTCACAGCTCTCATGGTGCTTTGCTTCAGAAGGAGATTGATGTAGATGATATTATGCGTAACTACAATATCATTCCTTTGTTGGAAGATCAAGATTTGCTTCAAACTGTCCAGAATGTCTGAGATTGAGGAGCCCTATGAACCTGCCCTGGATTTCTTGGCATCTGCCCTGACTCATGCTCAGCTTACTGAATGGCCGCAAGATGATATCCAATCTAATCTCCTGAAGACAGTTTATTCCGTGCTATTTCGGTTTGCATCACACAATTGGCTGCCCAATGCTTCACGGCATGTTGTTACACCTAAGATGACCAATTTAATCTACAAGATTCACAACAATATGGGTGTTTATTTGGGGACAGTTATTTTCGATCATGTTATGTCTTTTACTCCCCCAAAAGAGTCTAAAGTTCTCTTACCATATTGCTTGGTATTCTGAAATCTCAAGGGTTTAAGCCCTATCCCAATGAGCCTATCAAAATTGCCACTGCAAAGTTCTCTACGAATGCAAGACTCTATTCAGGCAGTCATTATGATGATCGTGCATCCCTTCTTACTGCCCCAGTTTCTGATCCAGTGCCTCCTCCTTAGGAAACTCATTCGGGTTCATCTGCAGCTCCTTCTGCCTCTGCTATTGTCTCTACTTCAGTTCTGGTCCAGCTAAAATCAGTCTACTCTGGATAATCTTAAATTGGCGGTTTCTTCACTTCAGGGTGTCATTGCTGCTACAGAACCAAAGCTGATCGCAACTCATCGTCAAATTAATGCCTTAGAAGAACAGCTTGCTTCACAAGGTCCAGATGTTGAAGGCCCTTCACAGGATGATGAGGGCACTCCGTCAGGTTCCCCAATCCACTAATAGATGATCACTTTGACAATTTGTTGTCAACAAAGGGGAAGAATAATGTTAGGGGGAGCAACTTTAGCAACTTGTTTTTTTGTTTATGACTCATGATAATCTGGTTAACTCTTTTTTTGCTAGTTATTTGATGATAATCAAGATGTTGCTTTGCTCTTTGATAAGTGTTTCTTTGGCCTTAAATGTGTTTTGTGTTTAATGTATGTGTTATGTGATTAATGTGTTATGTATGCTCTATGACTATATGTTTTCTTGGTTGAACATGTGTTATGTGTTGAGAAGTCAATCAGTTCATGATGAGTTATGAGTTAAGTTGCTGGTGGTTGTCCCAAGTTTGAGCTGATACGGTCTACCTTTGTAGGATGTCTTTGTAAACAAATATAAATTGGTGGCACTTTAATAAAAGTTTGCTTTGGCTTATGCATGCCCCAATTTTATATTTGTATAAGTTTTTGACAAATAATTGCCAAAGGGGGAGTTTGTTAGTGTACAAGTTATACACTTTGAACTACCTTTTTATTGGCTTAATTATTAGTCAAAAACATAAGTTATGTTAGTAGGTAGTTTGATCCGTTATCTTGGTTAAAGGCAGTTTTCCTCACGTACTCTGGAGCAGCGCCAGCGAGTAATCCAATGGACGGGATTTATTCAAATCAGAATTCAGTCATCATGATCCTCATTTTACTCAGATCTAATCTTATGGTTGATCCTTATTTGGAGTGGTTTTCAGCTGCAAACATTAAGGGAAGTTTGGTTGATGGCTTGGCTATAAATATAGCTCTATCACATTGGATTCATTACGCCAATTACTATTTTAAATACCACTTCCATTATTCTCTTGAATCAGAGTCTATAAGAGGATTTCATACTGGTTTTTCTTCAGTTCTTCACGTGTTCTTGTTCTGGTTGCTTGAAGATTCAGCCGTGTTGGTGAATCGTGATGTTCTGCACAGTGTCAGCTCCAAGATGAGGAAGGCATAGCTATGAGTATTTTTTGTAACCATTAGTGTAGGATGGTTGTTGGTAGACTCCTTATAACCCTTGTGATCATCTAGTGGATTGGACTGACGTGAAGTGCCTCGCAGACGTAGGAGTGAAGCTCCGAACTGCGTGATCAATTCTGGTGTCTGGTTCCTTTTTTATTGCTTTATTTTCTTGGTTTTTGTTTATTTGTTTTTATAGTTTTTTCCTTTCAGGTAAATAATTGCTTTAAAATAATGTTGGAACCTTTATAGAAAATTGTACATTCAAGACCCACAATCTAATTTCATTTTTTTAAAAGAAATTTGACAAATTGACGTGGACTTGCATTTTGTGCGAGAAACTTCCAAACGAGGTTTTCCTTCTTTTGTCTAAATTTTAAAAATTACCTGTCCATTCATGTTGAAATTTACTCATTTTAGTAAAAAATCCAAACTCACCCTAACAAATGCACACTCGACAACTTCAATTTTGATGATAAAGGAATGAATCCTCGATCAGGATGGTGGACCGAGTTGGTAATGACACGATGTGTAATCAGGCTATACAATATAAGATCACCACCATTTGTGGTTTTTTTTTTTGGACTTTTTAGTGGGGCCAAGCATGAGGCCAGGTGAAGGAAAGATAGTATAATAGTGGAAAATGTAAGGAGCTCATAGAAGTAATGGTTTTTCCGTGGGACCCAAAAAATAAACAGTAAAAACAACTCATTTTGGTGCGCGTTGTGTGCACCACATATGCCCAGTCAGCGTATAAACCTATTCTTTTTGACACTCAGTTTCTTATTCTTTTTTTTTTCCCTTCTGTTTCTCCTTGAATTCCAACACGGCCTGAAAAAACCTGGAAAAAACCAAACAAATGAAATTACTCTAACATATAATTGTAACCACGTCCCGTCATTATCATCATCATCCAGTCCATTCACAACATTTTCTTCACTTTTTTCCCATTCTATCAACTACATATTGCATGTGCCTAATGCTCTAGTTTGTGCCCCTTTTCCCCTCTTTCATCAATTTTGTGCAAGTCTACTTTGGTGTACGTATAAAGTTGGTTGGCGACTGCTGCTTAAATTTTCCAAACTGACGGAGAACTCTATCCAAAAAATGTCACTCTACCAGTCGTACATAATCAGAGGAGACTTCGCCATCCAAACATACTATCCTGATTTGCAATAATCTGGTAACTCATTGAAATGCAATTGAAAAACTAGCAAATACATTAAGTGATATGCCAGTTTCACTACATTGTGTATAAGAATTTAAGTATTTTTGTACATACATAAGTGTCTTCTTGCATATTGTCAAGTTGATCTCTATATGATGCTTTTAAGACACGACTGACAATATGGTCAAATCTTGTAGAAGCACACGTCCTAGAAATAGCGTAATCAGTATGTACTATGTAGTGGTTAGTTTGGCTTAGCTATTGGTGCAATGGATTTGCCTTAAAGGTGATGTTAAAAATTAAATGTGATCATATTAGTGACTAATAATTTCACCTATCACTCTATCAGAAAGTAGAAATTAAACATGAAATATGAAAGAAACAAGGGAATAAATAATATTAAACTAAAAAGAATACTTGTATTGATGACATTGAAAATTACAAATATTAATGCATGGTAGCCACTATGAGTACCAACTACCATTTCTACTTTCTTATATCACTAATACAAAATACTTTTAATTTCTAGTTTAGTACGGAGTATTATTTACTTCTTTATTGTTTTTTTTTTAAATTTTACGTTCATTCCTTTTTAATGGCGGGTACCTATTAGACGATATTTAATTTTTAACACATGATCTTGGTTTAGTATAATTTTTAAATGAATTAATAAATATATATACCTGACAACTCTAGGTCGATCTATTAGGTCATGAGGAAAGCCGTGTATGTTTCGAGAGAGTAAGGCGATACGCTCCCAAATCCACAATTGAAGAAGAATAAGGAATGGCCAATTTGACAATACTCGTATTGTAATCTCGATTTTTAATTAATTATACTTTTTTTTGTCTTTAATTATCTGCATTGTGGCGATTTTAATCAGATTATTGAACAACGAATATTTTACAAAAAATATTATATTACAGAAATTCATAACGGTAACATAGTAATTTAACAAATATTCTCTATTTTTGTCTCAACATTATGGAGGTACCTGAGAAGTGGTTCAATGTTTTGTGTTTTTTTATAGTTGTTTTTACTCCTGCAAATCCAAAATTTTGTGTGGTCTACTGAATGGGAAAAGGAACGAAAGCAATTGCGCCACTCTCACGTGTGGGAAAATCTGCCCCCAACTGGGTGCGTGCAGTTCACGCGTCGTGCATAAAGAAAATATTTTTTGTCACGCGAAAGCAATTCCGATCCTCTTCTATCTCCCCTTATCTCTTCTACCTGGGACTTTATTCTTGATACCTCTCTGACCCTTGACCAGTGCTTTGGCTACTTGGTTATTGTTGCTGCATTTGTGAGAGTAGATCGATTAGCTTGCATCAAATAGTAGTGTTAGTTGCTTTGCTTGATATCTCTCATTCTTATTTTCTTCAAACTCAAAACCCCTGGTCCTTCCCCATATATAGAATGTAGAGTGAAGCTGTTGAGGGTGATATGAAATCCGGGCCTGATTTAGAAGCTTGTGGTGTGCGTGCTAACATGAGGCTGGGAATTCACCTGAATGAGAAATGGAAGTTGTACTTGTGTTTGTTGTACTTTAAGTTTAAAAAAAAAAATTTTGAAAATTTTACAAACTCAAGTGACAACATTTTTTTTACCCTTCGCTCAACCTTTCAGAAAAGTCCAAACTGATGAAAAACTCTGTCTAAAAAGTGTCACAGACTCTACCACCTCGTAAATAATCAGAGGAGACTTCGTCATCTAGACGTGCTATCCTAATTTTTAATAATCTGGTAACACATCCAACTCGTTTTCATATAGCCTCCATTTAAACTGCACTCGAAAATGCAATTGAAAAAGCAATGTACACATACATTAAGGGTGTGTTTGGTATGTTAAAGGTTTGAAAACCCTCAAATTATCTGCTACAAAATGTAAGCATAATCTCATTTTCCATCCTTCACAAAATCGAATCCTCAAATTTTCATGCTATTTGAACACATTACTTTTCGTGAATGAAGCATATTAGTTATAAGCTAATTGCCAAACACCTCTTATAACTGAATTATTTTTTTGTTGTACCTAAGGTTAGTTGGTTTTGCCACTGATAGTATTAGTTGGTTGTATAAATGTAGTTGAAAAAGAAAAATTATTTGTTTAATATTAACTTATTCATATAAAATAACTTTTAAGGGAATGTGTGTATTGTGTTATTGTGTATTCTAAATATATTACGAGGTATAAACTTTTAATCCTTGATAAATGATTCTAAAATTAAAGTGTATCAATTATACTTTTCTTAGAAGATAAGGGCAGCCATAACAATGGTTCAATTCTTTTCTGATTTTTGCAGAGAAAAAAACTTAGGGTAGATTTTTATAAATGGGGGTGGGCTTAATTTTATAGAGGATTTTACTCCTGCAAATCTAAAATATTTGTGGGGTCCACTGAATGAGGAAAGGAGAGAAAGAAGATGTGCTACTCTCCCGTGTGGGAAACTCGGCACCCAACTAGATGCGTGCACTGTACGCTCTAACTGGGTGCATAAAGAAATTTTTTAAAAACAATTTTGTTTTTTGAAAGAATTTGTTTTTTGTCCTCATTTTAACTTTCCTCTTCTCTCTTCCCTCCTCTCTCATGCATGGACCGGAAAAAATACTAACAAAAAAAAACACACTAATGAGGTTGCTCTGTGTGTGTTGTTTTTCTTTATTTAAGAAGTATTGAATTATTTTAAATTTTAATATTTAAAATATCAAATAATTTTATTGTAAAAATTATTATTATTATTATTATTATTATTATTATATTATTATTATTATTATTATTATTATTATTATTATTATTATTATTATTATTATTATTATTATTATTATTATTATTATTATAGGTCCACAACCCATTAGATAGCAATCATTATTGTATGGATCGTGATCCACACAGCTATGTGGACCACAGTCCAAAAAGACATAAAGTATAATTATTCTAACTCATAAATATATATTATTGTAACAGATAAAGTACATTATTTTAACTCATAAAATATATTATCTTACCCAGAAATGTAATTATTCTAAAATATAAAATACATTATACATTAGTCTAACTCATAACATACATTATCTCATCCCATAAATTTCATTAATCAAACATAAAGCACATTATTTTAACACATAAAGTATATTATTGGAACTCATAAAATACATTATCTTACGGTCTTACTCAAAATGTTCATTGTTCTAACAAATGTGCAGAATAAAGAATTTTTTTTTTTTTAACATTGATGGTAAATATGGTTACCAATGTATTATTAGATAAGTGAGTAACAGAAGCTGCGTACAATAGTAAGTGAATAAAGTAATGTTGGTGTGTCAAACAAAGTGTCCCCCCTGCTCTACAACAGGGTTCTTCTTATACTTGAGGTACAACGACTCTTTGTGACTTGTAACTGTTGTTCAATGATGGTGAGCCTTTAATGGTAGTGGAGCTGTTGATAATAATGGTGAGAAGTAACTCCTCATCAATGTGCTGACCACTCATCTTCAATGTGCCGTCTTTGTATAACGGGTGACAGTTGTTGCCTTCGGGTCAGTGCTGGTGCTCCGGGTCGAATACTGCTTGCCTGATTACTCTGTCACCAGTCTCCCTCACTCCCTAGCCAACGAGAGTGGTTGAGGTGGTTTGGGAGTAATGACTTGTTTAAAAATTGTTTTTGTTTGTGTGTTATTGTTATTATTATTATTATCATTATTTTTTGCGGTCGAGGCTGCCTCGACCAAGAGTGGCCAAGGTCGGCCTCGGTAAAGAGTAGTCGAGGCCACACCTCAGCCAAGAGTGGCCGAGGTCAGCCTCGGACAAGGCAGGCTGATGAGTATATTTGTGACTGTAAAAAGAGGGTGTAAAATGTCATTCCACTGAGAATTGGGGTTATAACACATAATTGCGTGAATTAAGAAAACTAGGCACTAGAGTATGTGAATTAACTAGAATCCAAGCAACTAATGATTGAATGACGAAATTCAAAGAAATAAATTGGCTAATGAAATAAGTGAATGATAAAGGATGGGCCGGGTAAGATTAGGGGAATTGTAATCTTGATGTTCTACCAATCTCAGAATTAGGGAAAGTAGGATTAACCTACGGATTTTTGGGAAATACACACAAGAATTCAATTCAGCTACTTTCGTAATCAATAAACAGAATTAGGCTAAGATTGCCCCACTTTCGTGATGCATCAATCATAACCTTAAGCACCTAAGCATTGTAAGCTCCCAAATTACCCCTATTCTCATAGTAGGAAGAATTAGGTTGAAATTGGTAATGCTCGAGATCTCCATCCAACTTTCGTTGTGATGAATCCCTCTCCTAAACTAGCAATTAATTGTGGCTATCAATCAATAACAAGTAGAAGACAATCCCGAATTCAACATAAACACTAGGTAAATAGTTCAATCCCCTTATGCAATAATCACAACTTGAACATCAAGATTAACAATAAATCCCTAATCAAAACCCATTAGCGAACTACTCACGCATGATTGAAATAAACAAAACAAAGCAAGAATTGATTATTGAAATCATAACAACGAAGCTAGAGAATAAAAGAGAGAACTTTACTAACAATCTTTGAGAGTAATTCCAATCCAATCAATGATTCCAAGCTCGTAAACCAATTCAAGAATATAAATCTGCGCTATTCTATGCTATGAAAAACTCTAAAGAAAAGGAAACTTGTACTGAACTAAACTAGGGCTCAGAATGACCTAAAATGTATAAAAAACGCAAATTAAATAGTACCGCTGACAAGCTAGGCTGCACAAGTACCACCAAACAAACCGCAAACGAGCAGAAAGGAAAGTGGTCACAGCCACAACACAAGGATAGCACATTACCTTTAGATGCAAATTGAGTCCTTCAAGCAAACTTCCTCCACATTTCATCAGAAATAGTACCCCCCCGCACTTAAACTAGACATCGTCCCTGATGGACAACCAAAGCCCGACGAACGAAAACAAATAAAGAGATATCGAATTAGAAAGCAAGAAAACAAACAGGAAACTGGAAAAAAAATTATTTTTTTACTCTTTTTTTTTTTAATTTCGTTCGGTCCCCTATCACGGCTTGGGTCACGGCCGGGATGCGGGCTGTGACCTAGAGGCCTCAAACGTCTTCTCAGCACTGGAAATTTGTTCGAACCATCACGGCCTGGGTCACGGCCGGGATGTGGCTCGTGACCCAGAGCCCTCTTTTGCCAGTACGGTACTTGAATTTTTGGACTCCCCTCACGGCCTGGATCACGGCCGGGATGCGGCCCGTGACCCAGAGCTCTCTTTTAGCCTGTGCGTACTGGAATTCCTGGGCGGATGTCATGGCCTGGGTCACGGCCGGGATCGGGCCCATGACCCAGAGCTCTGCTTTGCTCTATTCTGCTGAAAAACGACGCCACGACATCACGTCCGGGGTCACGGCCGTGAGCCTGGCCGTGATCCAGGCTCCTCTTTGCGCACTCCTGTTCTTTTCACGCCCAAGTTCGGTTCCACCTGCAAGTTAGTCCAAAATATGTCCTAAAACACTTTTAAAATGTTCTATGGCCTAACCTCTTCAATTCTAACTATTCCCACCCTCTCAAAGGTAAAAGAATGCTAACCTCACACCAAAAACAACCCCAGGAACACCCTATGAATAGAGAAAAACTCCTAACTCTACTTCGAACTAAAATAAAAAGAAAAATGCAGTAAAATAAAATGCGAAAAGTAAGGGATAACATGGGGTACCTCCCATGAAGCGCTAAGTTTACTGTCGTCAGCTCGACTCAACCTCATTGATATCAGGTGGGATTGTGGACCACGCGATCCGGTGGCCTTTTGAACTTAGACAGCCCCCTCATCAATCTTTTGTAGAAACCATCAGGACCAAAGAACTTTTTCTTTCGTTTCAGCTCACTTGACTTCTCAAGGGATTCAGGATCAATAGGGGAAACATGCAAATCCCCTAACTCAATCTTTCAACTTTCAACAGTGCACTCACCCAGCCCTTCTATCAAGTAACACTCATCAACATACGAGGGCTGGTGCTTCGCCATTTTGAATATGTCAAACTCGATCTTGTTCTCAGCCACCTCTATAAAAGCTAAGCTACATATTGAGAGTAGAATTAAAACTTTGAAAAAAGAATGGGACATTATTCATGATATGGTGCAAGGTAAAGACACTAGTGGGTTCGGTTGGAATGAGCAAAGGCACATGGTTTACGCTGAAGTTGCAATTTGGGATTCATACTTAATTGTAAGTATTTACCATTTCTTTTAGTTACATTTATTTTTATTAATGTATACGTACTAATATAATTTATTTTATATGTTTACTGTAGAGTCATAAAGAAGCTACACCTTTTATAAAAAGAAGCTTTAGGTTTTATAATGAATTATCTGCAATATATTCTAAAGATCGTGCAACTGGAAAAGATGCACAGACAATGGATGATGTAGTTGAAGAAATACAAGCTAAAGAACAAAATGATATAAGAGTTGATACAGATGATAGTGCATTTGTTGGTTTGGATGATTTTGATTTCATTAGTACACAGGTTGAGCCACAAAATGATTGAAGAAAAAGAAACAATTCAAGTTAGAGAAAAAGGAGTAATGATGAAGCTATCGAGATATGTGCTGAGAGTATGCTTAATGCTGCGAAGCTAATAAGCAGTACAATGTCAGAAGTTGGTAAGAACTTGTCTAATGGCCTTTAATATGATCGTGATATGGATATGTTTCAGAAGCTTGATCGTGTATTACAAGAGGCTGATGGTTTGACTTTAGATGAAATGGACCTTGTTTCGTTAAAGCTCACTGATCATCCTAATAAAGTGGTTTTTTTTCTCAGTCTTGATCCTAATCGAAGACTACAGTGGATCAGAAGATTTCTTGTTGGTCATTAATCGTTATTCGTATTTATATTTTATGAACATTGCTACTATCATTGAATTGTTTTCAGCATTTTGTTTAAAAAAACTTATGTTATTCTTCTTATGAATATTAATAAATGTTCTTATAATATATATATTGATTAGCAGTTGATTATGAAAACTATTTGAATTTTAATTCATACATAAATTCCGTCATGAATTTAATTCATACATAAATTCCATCATGTATAAACATTCTTGAATAACTGATGATCTAAATCCAACATAGTTTTAAATCACATAAGCCAAAACTCAAAAGGATTCAATAACATAATTAAATCACATAATTCATACATATTCTCATTTTTTACCTCCAACTTTTACTTCAGTCTCACAAACCTTGGATGTAGACAATTTTTTTTTAAACCACTAGATGAAAATGTGCTATCCATGCTTGCCACATCAGGAAATATAATTGATGAGTAGAATTTGAGAACCCCTATGGTAAAAATCAATCAATTTTGATTTCAATTTATAATCAACTTTCCAGTAGTATGTATATGAACTTTAATACTAGCATGATAGCATGAAGGTTTTATATATATATTTTTTACAACTTGCATTTGTCGTATGTCGTACGGCAAATGTAAGTCACACTTGTGTTTATCCCGTACAAGAATACATACCAAAAATGCAAGTTGTACTTGTGTTTGTTATATTTAGGTTTAAAAACAAAATTTAGAAAATTTGACAAACTCAAGTGACACTAGAATTTTTTTTATACCAAAAATTTAAGTCCCAAACAAGTTTTTATTTATTTTTTGCCCAAATTTTTAAAGTAGCTCATATGTGCTTATTCCTTATGAAATTTACCCATTTCAATCAAAAACTCCAACACACCAACAAATGCACACTCATAGCTATGTGGACCATGGTCCACACAATAATGATTGGTAAGGATGTGGTTAACAGGTCTTCAAAGCTAATTATAACTCTATCAAAGTCAGATAGTTCCGGAGTCAGGATAAATCACACCACCCAAGCAACACTATAAATACACCGACCCTTCGTTGCCTTTTTTGCAAACCAAGAAATAGAGCTGTAATTAATATTCGTCGAGTTTTGATCTTTTTCCTCCCTTGTGGCAAGGTAACTTTAATTTTCGCAACACATTATCTCTTTGAATTTTGTTTGTTTACAGGAGGGAGGAAGGAAACAAAATACGTGAGGCATTGAGTAGAAATCACCCGAAAATTGATTTTCTGAGGTGCATTTCACTATTGCTTGAACTCACCATCATCGCCAGCATTGGATCGGAGCTTCTTGGGAATTAATTTCCCGGGTTGTCTTCCACCATTGTTTGAACCTCACAACCGACCACTATCGTCGGAAAAGTCGTCACCGCAGAGTGTTGCTCAGGCACACCTCTATCATCGTCGAAAATTAATCACAAGAGATAAGTGAGATACGGTGGAAAGGAGGCACTCGAAATTATTTTTTTCGGGCTTGTTCTCCACCATTGTTTGAACCTTTGCTATCATCACTGCTCATAGAGCAGCCACCGACATTAGAGGAGAGAACTACTGGATAACCGTCGGACACACGCCTTGGCGTGTCGTCGTTGTCTCATGCCGCAGGCCGTAAGGTGTTGCTCTGGTGCGTCGCTGGGAACTAATTTCCTAAGCAATCGTCCCCGTTGTCTGATCTCGCATCGGCCTCACTGTTGCCGGAGATTAGAACGTTGGGTCGTAGCTTCCTTGAAATTGACCAGCTTCCACCATTGTTGTACCCTTACTGTTGGCCAATATCGGAAAAGCCGCCGTCGTAAAGAAACTTATGTTTTCTTCCAGCTTGACGGGGGAGACTCAATATAAACCGTAAGCCTTCCTAGAGCGTTGTGCTCTAAATTTTTTTTTGTTTTATGCCATCACTTGTTCCAAGAGTCTCACTTTTCCCCAACCTTGCGTGCTTATGTATGCAAAATGCATGTGGCTACGTGTGCAATAGATACACACATTTCCATAGCATATGAGCTGGCAACTTGCGGGTGTTGTGGGTGTATATATAAGAGCATCCTTATCAGTGGAGATATTTCACGGTTATTGTGTTTCACGGTTATTGTGGAGTTTTTGTAAATGTGATTAGGAAAGAGAAAATGAGGATGGATGAATTAAAAAAACAAAACAAAACTGAAAATAAAAAAAATAATAATAATTTATGCTGCTGTCAGGCGGGCCTCCTAACGCGCCCGCATGGGCGCGGCTGTGCGCCAAACGCGCACAACCAGCAGCCAAGTTTAATTTTTTCTTCTTTATTGGGAATCCAAATATCTTCATATTTGCAGGAGTACCCAATTCCCTCTCTCTCCTATTTCTCACTCTTCCAAATCATCACTTACTGTTCCAATATCTATCTATGGTACATTGATGGGGTTGCTATAATACTCCACTGGTCCATGTGATGTGAGTGTATATATATGTAATCCACTGCTTGTGTATACTACATATACGTTCATTACGTAGGGACCATATATTACACATTTAATACTCTGGAGTTTGGTCCATGTGTATATATATGTTTAATGCCTCACGTGGCCCACTGTGTTTGACGTCTGAGTGCATATGCATATGATATATTATATTTAATGCACCAGCTTAGCTTTCTTTGTGTCCTCGCCCCACTGCCAATATGGTGTATATACATATTATATACATAAGTAGCCTACTACACATATAACCCATATATATATATGTTGGAAAATTGCACTAAAAATGGCATTTTAAGTGGCCATTTTGTGGTATAAATATTTGCGGGTCTACTTCCGATTTTGGGTCGGGTCAAAGTGGATTCGGGTTCTTCGTTCTTAGACGAAGAAATCAATATATTATACGCTCAAAATGGATAATGGGTGAATGAGAAATTGATTCTCAAAGTAGACCCATTTGAGATGGAATTCAAGTGTGGAAAGCTTATGTAGCTTTGTCCCACATTGGTTTGGAATGAACTTTTGCACCACTATATATACAAGGGACTTTTTATGACTAAGTAACTTGTATAGCATAGATGCTCTCTCTCGCGCGCAGGGGGGGGGGTGCAAATCAAATTCCAAAATGAGTTCGAAAGGCTTGAACTTGTGTGCGCCTGCACCTGCGGGCACGAATGTCGTCCGGAAAAGTGGCTGGCCTTGCGGGTTAAGTTATGCCATATTTCCGAACGAATTTTCCGTCTCAGACCACATGAGATCAAACTGATCTCTCGTTCGAGACATCAAACGAACTGACCTCGAGAGGTAGTTCGATGTCTCGAACCAAGTCGCGTCTCGCGGCACGAGCTATGTCTCGACGGTACGCAGATATGAACGACGTCTCGAATAGCGATTCTGGTAACCTTTCAATTGCGACCGTTCACTTACCAAATCCGTTCAGAAATAACTCTTATTTTTACGGAATTAATGTGATTAATTCCAATCTTTATTTCAGAGTTTATTTCTTGATTAAATGGATTAAGAGTGGGTGTAAATAGGTTGCTAGTGGTTACAAATGGGAATTAAATGCCAGATTTAATGCAATGATCCCATCCTTCACTACATATTCGTTGTGAGCAGCAGGTTTGAAAAAACACACAACAAGAACACACGAATACACTGCTTTCTCCTCAAAACCCTGCTCATATTTCCTTCAAGCCATCTGCGTTCTTCCCACGGTTTTAGTTCGCCGGATCCAAGTTTGAGTGCACAAACGGCGGATCGTAGCACGTTTTATCCTGGGAAGCCTAGGCCGCAACATTCCAGCACCTTGGGAAGCGGCAAATAAGGTTTTAAGGATAGTGGCAACACGACTCGTGCTTCCAACCACCCCGAAGTCCAGACAGTTCACCCGTCTTCTTCCGAGGCCATTCAACCAAGCGTGGTGTCTTCATCGCAAGTAATTATTTAATCCTACGTGGATTATATTTCGCTGTAATTTGTTTTGCTTAAGTTTTCCATTTTCTTGTATTTCCGACTGTCAGAAAGGGTATTTTCCCTAACAGTCTTAAAACCTTATTAATTCTTCTACTCCTTCTGACTCTCGGATTTCTGAAAAGAAATGGAAAACATGTTGCCAGTAGCCAACCTTGGGGATGAAAATCCTAATGTTGTCGAAAACAACAGCGGTGGGAATGGCAACAATGTTGCACAATCCCAGGCACCAGTGAACGTAGGTTCACAAGGGGGTGTCAGTTCGGAGGGGTATATCCCCACGATGAGGGTACCTACGGTACCAAGTGGTTCGGCCGAAAAGCCGGATAAGTTTTCGGGAGCATTTTTCAAGGGGTGGCAGCAAAAGATGCTGTTTTACCTCGCTACTCTCGGCTTGTCAAGGTTCTTGACCGAGACGGTTCCAGTGGTTAAGGAACAAGACCCTAACTCGGTAATGGCAGTTGGGCTTTGGAAGGATTCTGACTTCCTTTGTCGCAACTACATTCTGAATGGGTTGGTTGACTCCCTTTACGATGTTTATCGTAAAATTGGCTCGGCTAAGGCACTGTGGGAAGCTTTGGACCACAA